>JAUELK010259310.1:0-15933 GCA_031471215.1 Gastropteron pacificum | reverse complement strand
CCCCCCCCCCCCCCCCCTCTCCTATCTCTGTCTCAATCTTTCATTTTCTCTTCTTTGTTTTCTCTACCCCCCTCTTCTCTCTTTCTGTCTCCTCTCAACCCTCCCCCCCAAAAAAAAACGCTCATAAACACACTTTACTCTCTACTTTTGTTTTCTCTCCTTTGCGGCTATATTTTCATATTATTTATTGCCGCAGGGTCAGGGTGTGGGGAGATCAACTGTCCATCATCACATTGTGTGTGTGTGTGTGTGCGCGCGCGTGTGTGTATGTGTGTGTGTGTGTGTATATATGTGTGTGTGTGTGTGTGTGTGTGTGTGTGTGTGTGATTGGTGACGCAGGGTTGTCAAGGATAAGATGTTTTACCTGAAGAAATTTGCTGAGTAAGAGACACAGAGTGGCCTGGACAGATAGATGACCGTAGTCATCAAAATAGTATAGGGAAACTACAACAAACAAAGAATAAATAATTGCAACTTAATAGATAGCCTACAAAAGAATTCGACTGAATACACCATGAGTGAAAGCATAACTAACACTAACATGAAAGATATCATAATGTGTCCTTGTTTTGGTTTTTCTTTCCCTTATATTGCAATTAATGTTGCTCTTTCTATTTCCCTTTCTGCTTTGTTTTTTCAATATGGGGTCACTTCTATTTGCTGATGGTGTGTGTGTGTGTGTGTGTGTGTGTGTGTGTGTGTGTGTGTGTGTGTGTGTGTGTGTGTGTGTGTGTGTGTGTGCTGTTTCTAAAAAAAAAATGTGCTAAATGTTTTCTTCTTTAAAAAAAAATGTATTTCTCTTTCTTTTCTTATCTTCTTATATTTCTCATTATTTTCCCTATAAAGCCAGCACTATCAACAAAAACAGCAACAGCATAAGGATATAGGCTAACATTGCATATACAACAAGTCTACCTATCAATATTCACTGCAAGCTATCAATTGTAAGCAATCTATAAGAGGGTCAATGGTTGGGTGTGGTACTCTAGTCCAAACATTGCTATCATCCTGGTCTGACAATGAGCTCTTGATGACCCAAACACTCCATGGAGAGAGAGAACTTCACGTGACACTGAAGACATACTTCAGTGACCATCTCGTCATACTGTGCTCACTGGGTTTACAAAGTAAATATTCCCCCCACTTTCCTATGATAAGTAACACACCTGTACCCTCATACGTTAATTTCCAGCCTATACCCTTCCTGTAATGATGAACTACTGACATAATCTATGAACTAGACTGTGTGCTTTGCGTTACTATTCATTACACTTACACTTACTTAACCCTTTCCACCCATCCACAAAGACAATATTTCTCTAAATTTAATTTATTCTTATTTTCTTCATGTCCAATTCGTTTGAGATCATTTTGTCATCCATCTTTCCAATTAAAAAAACAAAAACATGTATTGAAAGGAACCTGCTTACTTAACTTAGAACAACAACAACACATTTAAATAATATGAAGAGCATGCTATTCTTCTTATCTACTTCTTACTACCGGTGAATGATCGAGAAGAAGAAGAAAAAGAAGACTACCGGTGATATAAATGGACTATCCTGTTGTAGGCAGGATGGTGATAGAGATGAGAAGAGTAGTTGACCCTTGCTGTACAGTAACTGACCACTGACGGCTTACCTCCCCTGTCCGCCGATTGGAAAGCTGTAGGCCTCGCAAGCGGCCATTACTAGCCCGGTGTGTGCCGTCCCCCAATGGTCCCCCGATTGCAATTAGCGTGTCTGAGCACACCAGCCGATCCCCTGGCCAACACACGAGAGGCCTGAAGCACGCCACTTTTCATTGTACACAGTTGACAGGGCATCGAGTGTCGGGGCTCGAACCCTTGCGCCAGATAACGGTGGCGCAATCTGTGGTGGGCACTGGTCACTAAAGGTGACGATGGTTTGCTCATGGTTTGCTTGCATGGTTTGCATGGTTTCAAGGTTGATGGAGATAGACGATGGTTGTTGTTTTTTGGAGAGTTTGATGGGTAGATTGTTTGAGAAGGGAAGTTAGTTTCAAAGTTGATGATAATAGACGAGGTTTTTTAAAAGTGTGAAGGGTAGATTGAGTTTGAAAAGGGAAGTTGGTTTTGGGATGATGGTTGGAGTTTTAGAAAGGGAGGCATAAGTGTTTTTTGAGATTATGGTTTTCCCATGGTGCGGATGGTTTCAAGGTGGTAGCTAGGCGCTGATGAAAGACGGTTGAGGTTGTTTTTTTTGTGTGAAAGTTTGATGGGTAGATTGTTTGAGTTTGAGAAGGGGAGTTAGTTTTGGGATGATGATTTGAGTTTTGGAAAGGGAGGCATAGATGGTTTTGAGATTATGGTTTTCCCATGGTTCGGATGGTTTCAAGGTTGATGATGATAAACGGTTGGGTTTTGTTGTTGTTGGAAGTTTGATGGGTAGATCGTTTGAGTTTTGGAAAGGGAGGCATAGATGGCTTTGAGATTATGGTTTTCCCATGGTTCGGATGGTTTCACGGTGGTAACTAGGTGCTGATGATAAATGTTTTTTGAAGTTTGATGGGTAGATTGTTTGAGTTTGAGAAGGGAAGTTAGTTTCGGGATGATGATTTGAGTTTTGGAAAGGGAGGCATATGTGGTTTTGAGATTTATGGTTTTCCCATGGTTCGGATGGTTTCATGGTGTTGATGATATATGTTTTTGAAATTTTGATGGGTAGATACTTTGAGTTTGAAAAAGGTAGATAGTTTTGGATTGTGGTTTGGGAAGGGTAGATTGTTTGAAATGTGGATTTGGGCATGGTTCTGATGGTTTTAAGGTGTTTGTTGATTGCTCAGGATACAGGTTGTTTGTTTTTTTTATTAGTTTGAAGGCTAAATGGTTTGAGAAGGGCTGATAACTTTGAGATGCTGGTTTGAGCAGATAACTTTGAGATGCTGGTTTGAGAAGCGTAGAAATACTTTTGAGATTATGGTATGGATCATTTTCTGTGGCCATTTTGACTATCTTTGCACCCCCCCCCCCCCTTTTTGTTCTTGTTGTTGTAAAGAGCTGAGAGGAGTTTAGTCTATTGCGAGATGATCGGTAAATGGATGATACTCGTCTGTTTAAGAATTGACAAATAATTGGATGAAAACGTTGCAGTTTCATAAAAAAAAAGAAGGGGAATTTGGGGAAACTCAAGATAATTCAATTTTCCACCCGATGCTCCTATTACAATGTACTTCCTCCAAGACAGAGAAACACTCCTTTTGTTAGTTCTACCTGGGCTTTCTTGGTTCTTTTGTTTTAGCGGTACCGTACTCACCTTTTCCCTCCTGTGGCTACACACGCCAGGTATCGATTTCCTTTCTTCACGGCGATTTCTGACCTCATTAAAATGGGACAACGATGCCAATTTCAACTTCAGAGCTGACAATCATCTCGTCTGGCTCTTCATGATTAAGACCTTCATTAACCTTGCACTGACGGCAATACTCCTGTTGTTATTATCAAAAGTCTCTACGAACTGCTGGCTTAGTGAGAATTCTGGGTGTATTTTGGAGGGTGTAGTTGCCTTGTGTTTTCTTTAAGTTCTCCTTTAGTTTTTTTTTCTAGAGTCCAGTAGAAATAAATACAACAATAAGGCATAGGTTTGGATAGTTTGAAGGTGGTTGTTGGTTCGTGATGATAAAGGTTTCTGAATATTTTTACAGCACCCACAAAAAGCTGATAGGACATAAGTGATAAGTGCTTTCAATTTTCCAGTTGTAAATGTTAAATGATCAAATTCGAGACAAATTGGCTTCTTGAATTATCACAGAACGATAATTGATGAGTGTGACACAAAATAGCGATCAAAATCATGAATAATAATTGACCTACCTATGAGAATATCCTGGATTTAAACATGAACATAACTATAGAAAATATTTTAGCTGATTATTGTTGGTAAGATATTTTGTCTTGAAGATGTAAAGAACACAGTCCATGCACTGAATAACAAAGCCACGCGTGCGGTGTTGAAGAAAATGTTTTGCTTACCCCTTCACCTTGCAAGCGTTCATTGAATTCGAGATAGCAATGTAATTATCATCTGAGACACCTTCAAAGGTGGAACAGAATTGTTCTATTGGGGGGGCTAAGCATTTCTTAACAGAAGGTCTTGATGGATTAGATCCTCCTGCTTGACAAAAAAAAGTGGGGGAAAGGAAGGAAAGAAAGAAAGAGAAAGAATGAAAAAGAAGCACAAAGGCAAGGGACCAGAGAAAGTGAAGGGACAAATCTGTCTTACATTGTTGATGAGTAAAGTAAGATGGAGGAGAAACACTCGAAACTCGCTTGAAGACATTGGACAAAGGCATTCCACATCCTGGGGACACTTTGCAAGACAACAATTCAATTGCAAGTTGCATTCAACTCACAAAAGAATAGATAAGAAGAACAGTTTGAAGGCGTGGAGAAAAATGGTAAGAAACGTGACCTCGGTGCTAATTTGTTCTATCTACACAATGATATTGAAGGACATAGACCAAAACAGCACTGATATGACGTCCAAGTAGAGCTCAATCGAAAACAGTTTTGAATTACCAGTTCCTGTGAGACGAGGATACATGATTTCCTCTTTATGTTTTGATTTATTTTATTTTTTGCCATTGACAATCAAAATGTGTTGGTTTTTTTTAATCCCGGCATGAAATACTAGTCAGAAAGAATGGCTGAATGTGTTTTACAAGAACTATTGTAGTCGGATAAGAAAATAATGATAACCATATTAATAAGGGGCAATAAAACTGTATGAATATTATTCTCTCATCAATTTTGAATCATTTTTTCGGACAAAAGGTAGTGGAGGGGGTGGGGGGGGGGGGGTATCAATTGTCAAAATAAAGAATTATGGGACAGCTGAGATAGTCACAGTTGGCAAGGAAGCGGATATGATATTTAAACCACAAAAAAAAAAAAAAACCTAATTTAGTTCTTTTTTTCAATATTTTTTTTAAGTTCACAACTTTCTCTTTCATCATTATGGGTCTACTTAACTGATTAATAATGGAACTTGGATTGTCTAGAATTGAAGAAACTAAAAGTTTGAAGCAAAACCATACAGTATGATTGGTACCAATGCTTTGTTGCATTCTGTTAACACAATGGAGGTGATGATTCATTTTGACTCAATTGCGAATAAGAATTACATAATTTATCAATCATTTAATACATTTCAAACTCAAATCAAGGATTACTTTACTAAACTATCTTTAAAGACCATCTAACAGTCAATTTGAGATGAAAAGTTGGAAGTTTTGATGGTCAAATGGAGATAACCTCTGAAAAAACTTAATCCCCAGTAATCCCCCTTTGACCACAATTTTTCTTTCTGCTAGCTCGTTTTTCGGGCTCTCCTGCATCTAATCGCTCGTTTTTCACCCATTCTGACCATTTTGAGAGGAATTAGATAGTTGACTGGCCTTTTGATTAATCAAAGTAGATAATGAAGCAAAGTCTGAAAGTTGAAGAAGCATCACCCGCTTTTCTTGCAGCTAAGTCCAGCTTTTCTATTGGATACTTTCCAATGGTTTGTGGTCATTCTGTATAGGCTACATGTTTTGTATTAAGCCAAAATATTGAGAGAAAGAAAAGAGAAGACAGAACATTAATTGACAACAAGATTTGACCCTAAAATTACTATAAAAAAGGACGTTTCCCCAGACCTAATTACAACAGGTATATTTTCCCTCGTCTTCCTGTCACTCTCACACCATTGTATGAACACAGTTCTAAAACAAAAAGTCACTAAAAATGTAAAGCAAAACAGACACGGAAATTATTTCTTTACTATTTTTGTTCTTCTTTTAAATAGGTATTGTTTGGGTTTTTTAAACCACAGAAATGATTATGGTCTGTGACAGAATGGATCTGTATATTTTGCGTCCATAGAAGTATCTTACTGGTGGGAGGAAAGTGTTCTGCAAACATACAAGTTATATTACGATGTTAGGAGAATACACTAATTGAAGTGTGGCTGTTGAGTATCCATGCCGAACTTTCAAATAGATTTCATTTGCATGTTGTTTGAATTATTTTTTAAATGTAAAAATGACTCTGTACAATAGAAGCATTTTTGTCCGTGGATTTCTTCTATCAGAACTTACGGTCATTCTTTGCCCATTAAAATAGGATTCACCGGAGTGAGAACAGCCATCTAAGTAATGTCATACCCAAGACTTTCTTTCCACTTTGGGGGATTGTTGCAACGCTTTTCATGTAAATAATGCTTGCTAAGAATTGTTCATATTTATTTCTGACATGTTGATTGTTATGGCTTCTGGACTCCACTGTGGCCTTTAAGCCTGTTGGTGATGTCGTCAGTCATTTAGAGAAGTTTTACACATCAGAAAACCCCCACATAAGATTGTGTGTTATTTGAATTTACCATAGTTGGTCTGTAGCTAGATATACTGGGGTAGTGTGGAAACAATAAAGTGGCATTTAAATGAAAACGGGACAAGATGTAAAGTTATTCCATTTACATGTGTGTTCAGTTTACATTTATTGAAGTAAAGACTCAATGCTTTTGATAAGATTGTAATTTCAGTTGTGAAACTACTAATGTTCACATAAAACAATCGTTTGAAAGAAGTCATAATTGTTTAAATGGGTACAACTCAGTTATTGAATCTCAGTCACAAACAATCACCATGGTTATATTTCAGGGCAAAATGACTTTTGAATTTAAGATTATGTCTGTCCATTTTCCCAAAATATGCATTTACCCATCAAACAACATAACATGTTGTTACAAAAAGTATCCCTTTTTGTATATTTTACAGAATTGTACTCCTTTGAAAATCAAAAAAAAACTCTTGGATAACAGAAGACCCATTTTCATTCAGAATATTTCAATAGGCCTACTATTCATTTGGCTCAGTTTGTGTTTATAGATTGTCCTGGTCTAGATCTATTATGGACAGGTCTTGTCATCTGAACCTTCATGTTTTAACACTTGATACATCCACAAAGTCATCAAGAGACCATTTGTTTAGAGAGATGTGTAACAAACACTTGGAATGTGACTGTGAAACATTAACATATTTAATGAAAATCAATCTGCACTGTGATTGGATGGCTGGGTGCCCCTGGGCGGGGTTAGCCAAGTCTTTGCGGTGTATGAGGCCGTGACCACTGAAAGATGGCTTTTCATTGGTCAGGCCTTGGGACTACTTTTCTTAAGCTCGACGCTTGTGATTGGTCAGCGTTAAATGATCTCATGCAGGATCATAATGATACGTTGGTGTAAATCTGATACAATGTGCTGCTAGATGATTTCAGAAGTCACAATATTTCATATCATAGATGAGATGTGGACCATTTTTTAAACTCCCAGACAGGAAAACAAATAAAGTTATGATTAGAAAATCTAGCTCTGTTTCTCAGACAACATTTGAGAACTAAAGGGTCTAGTCTAGTAGCGTTTTCAAAGCCATAGAGGTTTAACACACAACAGGGCTCAGTGTATAATGCATATTAGTAGAGAAGTACATATTTTGACATGTTCATTAAATAAATTGGATGAGGAAAACAAAACTAGAACTAAACTCTTGAAGCGTCAAAGATGTAGGACAAAAAGACCTTCTTACTCGATCTAGATTTTGGATCTAGAAAATGCATGATATCACTTTCTTTTGTTTCCAACGTGGTGTGTGCATCTTGTTTCTAAACCACCCAAATACACATCATTCATATTTTTTAGAAGGGTAACATGAATACTACAGACTTGGTAGAATCAAAGAAATAAGTAAGTTGGAAGGCAAGTAAAACAGTGGAACAAGGTAGGCCTAGTTTATAACAAACGCTCAATGCTTTGCCAAAGAAGAAGCAACAAATTGACGCAGAAGAACCCCTAAAAGAAAAGAAATCATGCACAAAAGTGTGTATTGTTTAAAATCACAGCTTAACAAAATATGCCAAGAAAGAAGAAGCAATGGAACACACTTTGAATTTGAGACAGAAAGAACACAAAACCCAGAGCTATAAACTGGAAGCTGTAACAATGAGACGTGGAAATTGGATATTTAACAACATTGAGAGAGGAACTTAGGCAATGCTGTTTAAAGAAAAAGAACAATACATGTATCATGAGGGAGGGGACCTGGTGCAATATATTGTATATTGTTATTATCATAGTGGAAAAGGTTCCGTTACTTTAAAAAATAAGTAAAGGTGCCATGTGTTTTGAACAGAAAAGGAAGGAAAGGGTTGGTTAATTTAAAGAAATGATCAGAAAAGAAAAGGAAAGGGTTGGTTAATTAAAAGAAATGATCAGAAAAGGAAGGAAAGGGCTGGTTAATTAAAAGAAATGATCAGAAAAGGAAGGAAAGGGTTGGCTAATTTAGGGAAATGAACAAAAAAGAAAAAGAATGGGTTGGTTAATTTAAATAAATTAACAGAAAAGGAAGGAAAGGGTTGGTTGATTTAAATAAGTTAACAGAAAAGGAAGGAAAGGGTTGGTTAATTCAAAGAAATTAACATAAAGGGGAGGAAATTGGTTGGTTAATTTAATGAAATGAACAGGAAGGGAAGGAATGGGCTGGTTTATTTAAAGAAATGAACAGAAAAGGAAGGAAAGAGTTGGCTGATTTTTAAAAAAGGAACAGAAAGGAAAAGGAATGGGTTGGTTAATTTAAGAATCAACAGAAGAAGAAAAGGAATGGGTTGGTTGATTTAAAGAAATCAGAGAAAAAAAAGGAAAGAAAATATTACCTTCTGTTTATTTCAACAGAAAATCTATCAAGAGTGCTAAGATAGCTATTGGGAGGGTTGTGGTACCATGCGTTAAGATGGGAAACATGTTGAGTCTTGTGCGTTAAAGTTATAAATCAGAAGGAGTTGTTAGAGTGTTCTCATGTTTTAAGGAAAAAAAAAAAAGGAATGCTATGTGTTAAGGAAAACAAACAAAATGAAAGGAATGCTGTATTTTACCATAGAAAATAATTCAATGGGTGCTAGTGTTATGTGTCAAATGTGTTACTAAAAAAACAAACAGAAGACAACATGATTGTAGTGTGATGTGTTGCAGAAAACAAAACGAGGGATATTTTACTCTCTTAAAAGAAAGCAAATGAAAGGAATGTCAGTGTTTTGTGCTTATGAAAATAAAACAATGGGTATTTGTGCTATGTATTAAGGAAAAGAAACATGTTATGCCAATGCTATGTGTAAAGGAAAACAAAACAATATGATCCTAGTGCTATGTGTTAAGGAAACAAAACATATGATCCTAGTGCTATGTCTTAAGGAAAACAAAACATATGATCCTAGTGCTATGTGTTAAGGAAAACAAAACATATGATGCTAGTGCTATATTGTGTTAATGAAAACAAAACATATGATCCTAGTGCTATGTGTTAATGAAAACAAAACATATGATTCTAGTGGTATGTGTTAATGAAAACAAAACATATGATCCTCCTAGTGATATGTGTTAATGAAAACAAAACAAGTGGCATGTGCTATGTTGGAAAGCAAAACATGTGATGCTAGCCACTATGTGTTCATGAAATGTCATGATGCTAGGGCTATGTGTTCAGGAAAACAAAGCAAAGGGATGTCAGTGTTATGTGTTAAAACGTAACTATGTTTTCGCCAAAGAACTTGTATTATAGTAGTAGAATGTCAGAAAGAGGAAGTCGACATACCGGCACTGGGTGACCAAAATGGTATATTTTGTAGTTTCTTTGTTTCATATATTAAACCTATATAATATGTAGGCCTACCAGTACTAAGAAAACAATCTACGCTGCTATTTATGTGAACAAATAATAGAGTTTATCTCTATAATGTGAATACAAACATGCCATCTATTTTCTGTCATAACTTTAATGGAAATGTAGGCCTATGCATAAACAAACGTATATCATAAAACATGACAAATACTACTTTTTGTCTCTATTGAATCTACGGTGCTTGACCTCAGTTCGCGGCCATCTTTGTTACCCACGCGAGGGACGCCAGAATTTCTTCAGGTTGGCTGGCATTCTACTACGAATCTAGATCTCTATAAGTTCTTTGGTTTTCACATTACGCGTTAAAGGAACCGAAACAAGACAGCCGTGTTATGAGTCTAAGCAATGAAGAGTGCATGTCGTATTGAACAGAAAATGGAAAAACATCCGTTTTCTGTGTTTAAAAGACACCACAAACACGTTTCTTTTTGCAAAAACAAAGTGATGTGCTCTCAATTCTTTGTGTTGTATTTGTCTGAAAGCATGATAAACGAATACTATGTGTATCTACTGCATTGTGTTTACTCCTTATTTCTCGAATAACTTCCAAACTTCCATCGAACACATTTTCATTTGGCAAAAGTGGGGAAAAGAAAAGAAAAGGAAAAAACAAAGAAAGGAAAAAATGTGTTGTAAAGACAAATATTTGTCATGATCATGGACCCAGCCCCCAACAGTATGTCAACTTGAAAATGTCAAGTATTGAACTTGTCGTCTGCCGCGTCTGTGTAGATTGAGTCTAACTTCTGTAGTTGTGTCTTTGAATATGTTGATCCATCTCATCATCATTGGCTCTCTTAACTCAATGTTTTGTTCTTCAGATTTGTGTTGTTTCTGTGTGTGTGATGTGTAGTGAAATTGCAATTAAAAGTCTTAAAATATAACTACAATGACCCCCCCCCCCCCCCTCTCCAAAGAAAGGAATATTTTCGGTAGTCAAACAATACTGAAGTTGAAGAGATCTAGATCTAGAAAAAAAAAATCCAATCCAATCGATTTTGAGGGCTACTTTTAAGGAAAAAAAGGAAGAAAAAATAATGATTGGTAACAACGACTACAACAATAGCAACAGCAACAAAATGGAACGACCAAATCATTAAAAAAAAAAGAGCCTGTTAGGCTTCAACTTGTCACAAGGCATTGACTTCTACTACTACTACTATACTACTACTACAACTCTACAACAGCAGGAGGGCAGGTGCCAAGTTAGTGTGGCCAAACCCAAACCCAAACGTTTTGTAGGACAAACAGCAAGTTCTAACTATGGGCACGCTGGTGTAACTGTTGGCCAAACATCAACACCACACACAGAGGCTGGCTGGAGTGGCGATTGTAGTTGTAGGGTACTACTACACGCGAAACAGGCCACTGTACGCCATGAACCTTCCCCTGGTGGTGAAAATTGAAAATTTGTAAAAAGCCAGATCAAAGGGAAGGTTTCACTGTATTGGGTGACCCATTCGGTTATGTCGGAAATGTGCAACATATTTCTCCTGATTGAAATTGCAATTTTTTTTTTATTTTCTGGGGTGCCCAAATCGAAATCTCTCTTCTTTGCTTTTTCAAATTGCATCGCTTGGTGAATTTACATAAGGGGTGTAATGCAGTTCAACTTGACAGTCTAATTGATATTTGTAAAATAAATATTGAAAAAAACATTTTTTTAAAAAAGCCTAGAACTCTAGATCTATTCTTTGTTGCGTCCAGAGGATATTATGAACATTATGCGTGTGTGTGTGTGTGTGTGTGCGTGCGTGTGTTTGTGTGTGTGTGTGTGTGTGTGTGTGTGTGTGTGGACGTGCGTGTGTGTGCGTGTGTGTACAATGTGCAGGTGCGTCTCAAAGTTATTCAAAGGCTAGTTAGCTCATCATAGTGCAGACTCAGGATGAATACTTCTTCTTGTTTTGTGTTTTTCTTGTTGCTAGAGCCTAGATAGACCTCTATTCTTTGCTGCTTACCAAGATTCAGATACAGTGCAGTTCTGGCCTGTCTGCAGAGGTGCAGGTAATCATTGTGAAGTGATTGAAAGCTTGTTCCGCCAATTCAATTCAATGCATGCTCATTGTGGTCGAAATTGAATTTTTCAAAGCCTTGCCCCCCACCCCCACCCACCAATAAATAAAAAAAGAAGGGGGGGGGGGGGGAGAAGAACAAGAACAAAAAAAAAGGAGAAAAAATGAAGAGAAGAGAAAAAGAAGAATCATACCATGTCTTGATTTTAAAGTGTACAGCGCCTCGAGCTCATGCTAACGGGGATGATGCGCGTTAGAAATGAACTCCATTATTATTATTGTTATTATTATTATTAATAATAATAGATATACAAATCTATTCTTATGACTGTTTTTATCTCGTATCAATTCATAACACCCCGCGTATAATTGGGTCAGACTTAATTGGGTCAGACAATCAACAAGTTCGGAAATTCCTCTACAGAGTATTTATTGGCTTTTCAGAATATGAACAGGAAGAAGCAAATCCCCTCCCATTACAAAATTGATGGATTTAACATACAATAATTATTTCATTAATAATTTCTGGCATGTGTAGCTTGTGGCAGTTGCCCCCCAAAACAACAGGATTTTGATATCAATTTCTTCGTCAACCAATTATTTATCACATCGCCCTTTAGCCAGTGCTTATAATAAGAGCCCTGGACACGAAAACGAATTTCACTGAGAAGAGATGAAAAAGTGTTTTTTTTTAAGAGAACATTCTACTAGATCGGGTAGGCCTAAATCTGTACAGTGATTTCTTCGGTAGAAAGACGATCTTATTGCGCAGCACATCACAAATTGTGTGTGTGTGTGTTTTTTTTTAGTTGAAACTTACGTTGTTTTACATTTAGTTGAGCAGATATTGACCTGACGGCACTAATAATGGATGTCAACATATTACTAGCTACACACTATACATTCCTTTACTCGTATAATAATACTTTCCTCCTTGTCCTTATCGACATGTTATTCATAATAATAATAAAAATATAGTGTATTTATAGAGCGCTTTTCCCAAAGAAGTCTCAAAGCGCATAATGCATACTGCATTGAAACTTAAACACACAGTATAGTAATGAGCACGAAAGGACATCATGCAGTGAATATTTTTCAAGAGGATGCTTTCAAGTAAGAACAAAGAAAACACTCTGCTCTCGACCCCCAGTGATCAAACAATGACTGTAACAATATCTATCTAGACCTATAATTTAGATTGCAACAAGGAAGCTAAAACAACGGGGTTACAACAGTGCTTCTTTCTACTAAATGTTTTACTCTTCCAAATCGCCCCGTGTGGTAAGGCCGCCTACTCGGCACCAAAGATAGTTATAGTGGTTTTGGGGTAAGACTTTGATTGCTGGAGAGATTGATAGAGTTGAATAACAAAAGCTTTTTGTTAATAATGATTGTCGCGGTTCCTCTCAGAAACCATGAGACTGCTAACCCAACAACAGAAGCTGTCAACTCGCGCTATGTCCCCGTGAACTTTTCCCAGAACCTTCGCGCTGTTGCCACCGGACGCTGTGCGCTTGGGGCCTCGCAATTAGTGGGCTGGCAGGAAATTTCAGGAAATGATCAGAAAGAGCCCAATTTTGTCAGATTGCTCCGGAGAAACCACTCCGCTTCTTCTCCCCCACAATCGTCTCCTTCGGTTCAGCCCCGTAGGTCGCTGGGGAAGAAAATTGCAGAGCATTTTCATGCTCACGTTTATTTTTATATTGACATTGTCATGCAAAGCCAGAGGGGTCCCGACAGCGCTATTACTTTGGATTTGTCCACTGTACATGGTTCAATCTTTCTGGTTGGGGTTTTCTTCTATTTTACCTTACAAAAGTGATCGGCGCGGTAAGAAAAAGAAACCAGGAAGTAGATCTTATGGTAATAACACGATGTTATAAAAACAAACTAACGCTGTTCTATTGTCTTTTCCTTTTCTCCACTTGTATATTATTATCATCAGCTGATTAATCATTAAACATGTTTCAATGTTTCAATTCCTTATCAAAACTACACTTGTCCAACGTCCCCTTTAGGTAGGCCTAAGTTGTACGCGTAGCTACAAGTAGAAAACATGCACCAGTTTTTTAAAGAAAGATTTTTTTAAATTTTCATGAATAAAAAGTCATGCTTTTATACATTGTATTGTAACATCTAGTGTGTGTATTTGAATATCCTCAAGGGCATTGGAGACTGAGTCACATTGCGCGATTGCAAAAGTCCTCTATTATGAGGCTGCAGTCATAAATGGAAGAAGAAAAAAATAGATATAGAGTATATCACAAGAGAGTGCATCCAGCCTGCAACATTTCATTATTTGCGTAAGAAAACGTCTATTATATGAAGGAATTTTCAATCATGTGGTACCTTTTTATTGCCAGTTTTCATGCACTTGTCTCAAATCACGAAAGCACTCGATGTTAAATGCAGATTTCTGTATACAATTCCTTTCTTAGATTGATGTATGAAACAGAACATTGCTGTCCAGTTATGTTGTTTTTTTAGAAATCAGGGAATTCGACTGGAAATATACTTTTTGCACACTTGTTACGTGTGAAGATTTGAGAATTCCGGAATCACTACCAAGTTCTTGTATCTCGATATCAAACAAGCAAGAACAAAAATGTCACAGAATAATAAAATCTTGACTTTAAAAAACTAGAAGCCAAAGAGTGAACATAATGATGGTAAAAGAGTAATAAAATGAGGACTTGGGGACAAAAAAAGGAAGCACAATGAGGCGAATAATGGTGGTTAAAGAATGAGAAAAGCATGACTTGGGAGGGGGGGGGGGGGGGCAAAGTGATACAAGTAATAATTGTAAAAGCGTAATAAAAATCGTGACTTGGAAAAACCAAGGGGAAGTAGAATGATGCAAATAATAATGATGGTAAAAACTGTGGAGCAGACAATCTGAGAGCGGATGCCCCAGTGTAGGGTCTGGGATAACGCCCACAGAATAATAACTCCAGTGGAGTCCACTTTACACCATCTTGGCTCGCAGCACTTGGGACTCTCCAAAAATGCTCTGCCGAATTGGATTTCCGCTCGTGGAAGTGGAAGAGCTGCTCAGTGCTCACCATCCTCAGGCTTGTTTTCTCCTCTCTTGACTGCTCTGGAGTTTTATTTAGAAAGAAAGTATATCCATTTTCGCAAATTTTACAGGAGAGCCAAAAAACGTTTTTTTCTTTATATAAGTTATGGACATACTGTCTTTAAAAAAATGCATTATCTCTTTCGATTTTTAAGATACATTTAGAGGACCTAGACTAAAAGATGCGGAACAAAATTTGCTACAGTGTGACGGTGCTAACTCAATGAGGCCAAAACGTGGATATACTGTCTTTCCAAAAAAACTCCAGTGCTTCCCCTGGGCCCCGTTCATCAACGGGCTGCTATCATTCCGTTACGCGAGCGCACGCCGAGCTTTTACAGTGGCCATGCACAACTCTCAGTTTTCGCTAGATTCCCAGCCTCGACGCTCGGTCTTGAGGCCTGGACTCGCATTCCCATTTATATTTTGGCATGTGCAGGACTCACTCAGACCTGGTTCTGGCGTACACAGGCTACGCACAGGCCGGGCCTTAAGGGAAAACTGCGTCATGGGTGACCCCATTATGTGCCATCTTGTTTCCGTCATTGAAGGCAGCCCTGTTTCCTGCTTACACTGGTCACTGCGGACAAGACATTTTAAATTATGAGGAGACGAAAATGTTGACACATCTGTGTTGACTAGACTTACGACCTATTGAGATGTCTCAGCTTTAACAATTTTGGCCTAGATACCAGAGGGTTGTTGAGGTATACTTATAGAATCCGTTGTTATAGAAACAGAAAGTGTTCTTTTACTGATACCTGCTGTCCACTTCCCATAGTTACTGCCCCCCCCCCCCCTCCCACCAACATCATCCCTTCAATTTTGTTTAAGTACTGATGAATCGTAAGAGTTATCACTATAAAATACCATGTACCTAAACATTTACCAGTTTTAATGTTCTGTCTGCACACGTGTGCCCTTTTCTCCAATGATGATATTATTACCGTTGTGTAGATCTACACGCCTTGTCTTTGTCACGATACCATATATGCGCAATTGAATGTTATAACTTCTTTTTTTAAAATCATGTGTCTTTTCTTCTTTTTTTTTTCTTTTTTTTTTTTTTTTTTTTTTTTGTTGGGGGGGGGGGGGGGGGGGGGGGGGCTTTGTAGC
>JAUELK010259089.1:0-16260 GCA_031471215.1 Gastropteron pacificum | reverse complement strand
CCCCCCCCCCCCCAACCACCCCCCACCCCCCACCCCACCCTACACAGTGTTGTCTTGTTCCATGTCCTTCAGTTTTACATTGTGTGAATAAACAATATAACACCGAGGAAACGAATAATACAACAAAAGTCTGTCAAAATGTGTTGCAAGTTTTAGGAAATAATTTGAGAATTAAGAAAATGACATAGTTTAATGTTGATATTGTGGTGACCCTATTTTCGCCATGGGCTTGATCCGTAGTTTTTGGACACTTGGCACTATCATGGCTTTTCTGGCTATTTTTGCTGTTATTGTTTCAAATAACAAAAATCTTGCAGACAAAATAAATTGAACGCAAAAAAATGTCTAACGACTGCTCAAGTAATATGGCATTGACTCTTTGAAGTCTAAAAGCACAATATATCATGTACAGTTTTTCCAATCTTTTGATATTAGTGGATCCTCAATGTTCAGAGCGATTGTCGAAATGTCCAGTCATTGAGAATAACCCTGTCTTTGACGTTGTGCTGGGGGCAATAATACGTATCTGACTTTAACATAAAAAGCAACACTTTGAATGGTAATGGCGCATTATGTATGTCTTCTTGTGTAATGCGTGCACACTTGTCAAATTTCTCAAGATGTGATGTGCTAGTTCCTTAATGTTCTCTTTGGGGGCAATGAGGGAGCAACGATTGTCATGTACATACATTACTTTGTCCGGTTGATCAAAATTATTATTTAATGTTATATAATATGAGAAAAGTGCTTAAACTAACTTAAAAAAAAACTACACTTTGAATAGTCGTGACTCACATTATTATGCAATGCGTGTCCATTTGTCCAGTTAATGAAGCTTACATCGTCACATAAGTGCTGTTGTGTTCTATCTCCTTCAATATCATTGTGTAGATAGAGCAAAATAGCCATGAGGTCGCGACATGTACTAGTTCGTTAATGTTGTCTAGTTCTCAAAGAGAGCAATGGTGGCCATTACATTGAAATCACAATAGAAACTTGTGGTTAGAGCGATCCATTATGGTGGACATCCACAGACCCGATCGTCTTCTTAATGGTCTAACTGACTATTCGAAAGTGTTTGTTGTGGTTAGCACACAGTAAGTCATCGATTTAGATTATCACGGACATCTGTAGTGGTCACTATTACCTCAGCTTGGCCGCAAATTATCGTTAGTGTTGGCGCGGACACCTCATACTCACCATAAGTTGTGGTCAGTTTATATCACATTATGGAAAACGATTATGGTACTCAACTATTGAAAGCGTTTGATCATGCTACACATTAAGGTGCGTCTAGCATACGACTGGACTCATCTGTTCCTTTTAAGTTTGAGGTTTACAGCATCCATAGAGCGTCCTAGGTGACGAGCAGTGTTATCAAATAGTACTTGTACCGCCCTGGTGAGGAAATGAGTATGGACCTTGGGCGATCTTCATGTCGTCGTGCATGGGTGCTTCCCCCTTTGGTGTCCTCACAATGGCATAGTAGGAGTGAGTGCTACTCACGCTCAGTATGAAAGCCCGTCTCTTTACACACGGCTCCATTATAGAGCTTCTAAATATCGGTTAAGTCCTTGGCGACAATGTATGAAAAGAGTGAGTAAATAGCTACACAAGGAATTCCCCACTGATTCTTTCTTCATTCTTTCCATTCGGCAAGATTCTTTCTTCATTCTTTCCATTCGACAAGATTCTTTCTTCATTCGTTCCGTTCGCCTTGGGGGTCTGTTGTACAGCAAACACCAGTTTCTCTTGCTTATCATAAATCATCGAAGTTGGAGATTTGCGTGAACACGTGTGTGTTTGCTCCAGCGTGCGTGTTTGTGTTCGTGGTGGGTGAGGGGAGGGGTGCGCGGTTGAGGATGAGTAGTGATGTGGCACCGTTATTACGTGGGTTTCACATGTATCTATTCGCATATAAGATAACGTAGGTAACAATGTAGACCATTTGGGCGAATTAACTTGAACAGTTGAGCACAAGTCGGACAAAAATAGGTCCCTAATAAAGAAACAATTAAAAAATACAAGCAAACAAAACCTCCAACACAAAATGAAGCAAACAAATTGTTTTTATCTCTAACAAGTTATGATATAAGTAATATTCCATGCTTGATAGCACACATTCACAACATCGGATGTACACGAACCTAAGGCCCCACAACTACGTCGAGATGGACGCCCAGCCATTGCTCGGCACCGCCCAGCAAGTATTGTCACTGGAGTCTTTAAAGACGTTTCAATACTTGGACGTTGTCTAGAGCAAATAGTACCCTGTGGGCACTGTGACACAAAGGCTACTTACAATGACATAATAGGTCCTGGGATTTCTCACCCGAGCGTTGATATGATAAATGGTGAGGACAAGCATTGTGTCACAATGAACAGTGTTTGGTACCAGAGGCTTCCGCGTCTTCAGGGTGATGAATACTCATTAGGCCTTTCAACAGGCTTAATTGACTCTCAATTCTCAACGAACACCTGAAGATCGATGGCTAATTTGAATTGAGCGGGTTCTTTCTTGAAAATGTGATGAATTATCCAACCAATGATCCTCTGCGTGTTGTCATTAGAGACGTTTTGGACATGAAATATTGAAAAGGAAAGCTCGTTTAGAGGAAAATGAGTCGACAGCAGCTGTTTTCATAATCGCTTTGGTGCTGTACAAACGTGGATGTAGACTTAAAGAAAGGAATGTAAATAGTTCACAAAGATCTTTTCAAGGAGAAGAAATCTGCGCCTCGCACTGAACACAACGATGAATCAGTAGTAGCTACGTATTCTGCTTCCATGAAAGTGATGATTATCTAACCAAATTATGAGTGTGGACTTTTGACAGGTTCTCTTTAGCCTGGAGTGTTATTGGATGCTTTGCTAGACAGGTAGATACAAACGTGCCTCTTCAACACCTCACAACGTCTTTAGAGAGAACACAATGGCGATTCTAGAAGAGGTTTCTTTAAGACGCACCTGGGTTAATTGTTTGGTGCTATCGATCAACTTGGTACTTTTGAAGTAGGCTTCACTGCATTGTTCTCAAAGCGTAAAGTGGTTTGTTTTGCCTGCAATAGTCTGATCTCTTTCTTTTCTTTTTTTCTTCTTTTTTTCTTCTTTTTATTACCGTTTCTTATGGCTTTATGAAAGACGTTCGATTTCTCATGATTTGAGATCAAAGCAGAGGGTACTTCTAATTGTCACGCATTAGTGCATACAACAGACAGCGCTAAAGGTCTCTGTGGTAGGCCTACTGTTGGCAAATCACTTCCACTTTGACGTTTTATTGCCTGAATCATTCTCAAGAAATATTGCAATAAAATATCCCAACCCTTACATCCATGTGTTTGGTATGCAAAAGGCTGACTGAAAAGGACCATACACTATGGTGTGTGCTGAACTCAGAAATGTATAGTTAAATAGTTTCTGTACTAATGCACAGCTGCTAATCAAAATACCAAACTTTTTGTTCTTTTCATCTTTTTATTTGCTTGTTTGCTTTCCCTTTTTTTTTGTCTTTTCACATTTTCTTTTCTTTTGCTTTATTTTGTAGAAGTTGAATGTGTTTGCGTTCTTCCTAGTTTGATTTCAGAACTATCAGAATAAGTGATCGAAGAACCCACCCCGTCATTGAACGGCCGTGCCCTAGCCCAGGCTCTAGTGGATAAGGTGGGACCTTAGTCCGGCCAGCTTTTCCTTATTAAACGAAGCCTCTGTGTTTTGAGGACACCCCGTGAGCTACAAGACCAGGCCAAAATTAAACGAGACTATGAAAAGCTGGTTTGATCCACAGGGGGGTGGAGGGATTGCTCGGGTGCTCGGCCTCTCAGATCTGGATGCCCTTGCCGCCCCAAATTAGGCTGTCTCGGGCCGGTGCCTATCACTTTCAAAGACATCGCGTTCAAAAGACGACTGTCAAGAAGCGACAAAGGGACCATAATTGATTGTAGAGAAAGTCCCTCGCACGTGCTCGGGAGGGGTGAGCGGGCTCGGGGACAATGTCGACTCACGCAGAGTCATGGATCAGCAGGGGCGGCACCCAATGCAATGGGTGAAACGGACTAGGGGGTTAGGAGGAGAGACAGCGCGCCGGTGGGGGTTGGATAAGAAGCTGGGATGCTGGATAAATTTATTGCAGAGTTATAGTTGTGCTACTCAGTTCTAAACCAGTTTTCTCTTTGAAAATCTAAAGCTTTGATCTGAATTTACAGACAACACAGTTTTAAAAATAAATCGTCTTTGGCAACAAACAAACAATGTTTTGTAATTAAGCACATTTTATATTAAATATTCATCTTGTTCATTGACAATACAGAACATGTGCAAATCACATAATTTGAGCAATAAATCCTACATAAACAGTTGTCCTAATCTTGTCACAGAAATAAGAACCCATGGGAGGAAGCATTTTGTACACTGAATTGAAGTATTTTCTCGGTCGGTTGTCTTTTACTTTGTAATTAAAATGCTTTCGTATTTGCACCATATCCCACAATGATAAGAGGAAAAGGAGAATTATGCATGGCGTCCCCAATTCAAAATGAGCGTTTGATTAACCCAATGGCAGATCATTTTTTTTTACAAAGACGGGTACGCAATCCAGTGACTGTTTGAAACAAATTGGCCCTGGCAGGAAAGATTCGTCTCATTGCACCCATTGTGCTCACGTTCAGAGACGCTCGTGATTACTCCTTCTCGGTTGAGTGAGTGCACTGACGCCCCTGACTCCCATCAACATGACCATCATGCTCCCCCCCCCCCCCCTTACTCCCGCCTACCCCTTTTATCCATAGACCTAAAAGTGTTTTGGAAACTTTGACTAAAGAAGAGTTCGACCTCTCGTTCTAAACTTGCGAGCAGGGGAGGGGGGGGGGGAGCCAGAAAATAGAATAATGAAGTTGTAACTGGAGAGAAAACACTTCTCCCAGGCAAATACTGCTCTCCTGTCAGCCTTTTCAGTGACGCAATCTCGCCGATGGCTTAGAAAACAACCAACAGGCTTTGATGTTTGTGTTGTAATGGATCAGGTAGGCTCGGGGTTGGCTTCGTAACTTGACTCTGTTGGTGAGCACTGCAGGTCTTTGGTGCGCTCATCACGTCCGGAGACTCTCTGAAGGCAGGGGACAACTCCATCAGCTCTTCACACATTGTGCTTTGGCGTGCTAGATTTCAATAAGCCAGATTGTATTGTTTAACTTTCAATGTCTGGAAGTATTGTTTGGATTTCAGTAAGCCAGACGTATTGTTATCTTTCAGTAATCAATTTGACTTTCGTTAAGCTATAAGTTTTGTGTGGCCTTTGGTAAGCAATAAGTGTTGATTGGCTTTCAGTAAAAAATAAGTGTTGTTTGGCTTTCAGTAAGCAATAAGTGTTATTTGGCTTTCAATGAACGTGTTTGGTTTTCAGTAAGCAATAAGTAGTGTTGTTTGCCTTTCCATGAACGTGTTTTGCTTTCAGTAAGCAATAAGTAGTGTTGTTTGGCTTTCAGTAAGCAATAAGTGTTGTTTGGCTTTCAGTAAGCAATAAGTGTTGTTTAGCCTTGAACAAACGATGATAATGTTTGAATCCCATTACGTTAGAAGTAATGTTTTGTTTTCAACATTATGTAGACGCTTTGTTTGGCTGTCAGTAGCTAGAACTAGAAATCAGTACATTAGTGCACAGCATCCTCGAATTTACGTCTTTCATTGCTAGGCTACGCGCCAGACGCTTTTGAGTTAGATTAAACATGACATTTGATGCAGTTAAGGATGATACATGTACTTGTTTTGTTGTTGATGGTGTTAAGATTGTTGTTAGCCGTTCTTCTCGATGTTGTCTTCTAAGCCTTAGATATAAAAATAAACAATATCGACGACACCATTCAGCAGAATCTAGATGCATTGATCGCATGATATTGTTCCCAACAATCCCACCATGTGCTTTAGTCCCTGTGTCTGACGGACCAGCTCTTATGATAATATATTAGTGTGAAATAGTGGTGGTCATCCTTGACTACTTCTACTCGATTGTCCACCAAAGAGAAAAACCATTACTCCCGCAAGTGTTGATCCCACCCCTGACTAATACGGGACTCTTAGCTTTCTGTGCAGTTCGAGTTTTTAAGCCGGCTCATTTTTCATGCATGACAGATTACAAGTATTGCGGGCCCGGCAAACGATAATGGTCGCTGGTTGATGGTCGCAGTGGACTAGTGCGGGATGAGATTCTGGATGGCTGAGGATGATGGCCCTAGCTATGGTGATGCTACCTCTTTCTGTAGTTGTCGTGTCTGTAGCTTGCACTGGCACCGAAGAGCCATCACAATCCATGGGTTAGGGACGCAGGGGATGAGGGGTTGTCCCTGGTACGTCAAAGGGGGTTCAGATTTATGTGTTTTATTGGTATTGTTATTACCGTCTTCTTTTTAAGAGTGGAACTGGTCGAGAGCCGGTTCGGTGGCTCCATACGGGGTTTAGTGGTACCACTGGTGACGATTGTGATTACCGTTATGACCAGCAGGTGTTGCGAGAGAGGGTGATAAATAAACGGTCAATTGGCTTGAAAACCATACTTTCCGTGACCGAGTTGGGACATATTGCTGGAGGCTGGATTGACCGGTCCAGTTGCCACCTCTACATCAAAGACATGGTCAGTTGGAACTCTGCATGCACTCGAGTATAATTATACGGAAGGATTTGAGGTGGACTTCATGGTCTGATTCATGTTGGTCATTTTTCTACTTTCATGGTAAATCATTATTTTGTTCGTTCTTTTCGGCGACAGTTGTTTAGCATACTACTTGTATTTTGTTCTGGCATTGAAATATTCTATAATTTGAAATTTACGCAAACCCCATTGAGACTTGTGGTGGGGCCAACTTATATAATATTCATTGATGTCTTTAGAAAATTATGTATAAAGGTTACATAAAATGACTATGAAACCTTACCCCACGAATACCAGACAGTATGAGAATTCGCCATGAGCCAAAGCCGCTACATGCCGCAAGCCAAACATGTGCAAGAATATTATATCCTTTGAATTTATTGCGTAAAGAGCATAACATATTCAAATACTGATTTTGAGAGACTAAAAACATCTTCAAAAATATCACAAATCTATAATGTGTTGTTTCAGACCTAGGCACAAACTGTGTTGGTATCAAAGACTTTCCATCTTCTTTTCCTCAAAGAACACAAATCAAAGGGCAAATACTATTTGAATGAATAATCTGTTGTAAAATCAAAGGCATGGCCTTATATCCCTGCCCATAACCAAACCTCCATTTCTTTAACGTTCTACTCAGTTCAACCCTTTTATCACCAGGCTGGGTTGTTATACAAAAAAAATCAAAAATATGGGCTTATATCCCCCTACCCGAAACCAAACCTCCCTTTATTTAACTTCTTTCTTAATACATCCTACCCTTTGATCAGCGAGCAGTATTTGTTTGTTTGTTTGATTTCATGTCAAGATAAGACGTAAGAAGAAGTCATCCTCAATCCACAGTGTCAAGTGATACAACAGAGAGACCTTAGCTCCGCCCACCGCGCTAACTGGACCAGTAGGTAGATGCTATCTAAAATGGGGGCCGTCCTTGATGATCCGGTACGGCTGACTGGACCTGTCATCTGAACTCGGGCCTCTTTCATCTTAATTACAGTGATTGAAGTATCACTCCTACTTGGTACATCTAACACTTTTCATTTTTTGAAAATGTACCTACCTGGTCTTTTTTAGCACTCTCGACGTTTCTAAATTTGCCAAGGAAATGGGATAAAGTTGTAAAGTGCTTTGAGCTCTCCGGGGGAAAAGCGCTATATAAACGCCATCTTTACTTTTTTCAAGTTTTGCCTCGTCAATAGTTATGTAAATGTTATATAACTGATAGACAATGACAACTCAACAACAAGGATTTGACTCCATTCACTGTCACTGTAACAGGCTACTGGTGTAGATCGTATCAGTGAAGGGGGATATCCTCGTATGCTCGGCCTGTCATTTTGATTTTCTACACCGCTTTATCTGCAAAGAATGTTTTGCCCAGTGTTTGAGCAGATTGAAGTAAGCATAGTCAACAACAAAACAGAGAAACTGAAGGTCAAGACTCTTTCATTTCAAAGTGTTATTTGGCTGCTATTGTCGTTCGCAAATATTATGTATTTCCATTTCCTCGAACACAAAGAAATATAAGTATTTTGTATGTGTATTTCGATGAAACAGAAGTTTCGAATTGGAGTGGCCACACAAAGTGTCTTTTATTCTTTTTTCCCTCCTCTTTTCTCGCTTTGGAAAAAAAAACGTTTTTCAGTTGTCATGGTAAATATCGAATTCGTCAATGTGTATTACTTTCAGCGTACAATATGAAAGAAAAAATGCATTGCCAAACTGCAAGCTACTCCGTCTTGTAACGCTTAGCGAAACACTTAAAATGCACCCGTACCCACACAACCGTATGCGCAATAATTGAAACTTAGAAACGATTGTAGGGCCTAAACAAGCGAATGGTGATTGCTTCTGTTTGAAATGCGGGGCTTTGATCGCGATTTAGTTTCATTGTGTTATGTCTCACACATTGGCGTGTTCTGTATGTTACCCGAGAGTCAGTCTAGCGGTAGTTGTGTACAGGTTATGTTTTTACTAAAGTTGCCACTTTTCTCCACCATCGTAGCTACCCTAGCGGTGTCCCAATTGACAGCTCTTGACCCAGTCTCCCGCACGCCAAGGCTGACCACTGCTAGCCCTGAGGCTTCGATCTGTCCGGAGATGTGAGCCTATCATGTGACCCATCGGCCCTCTAATTCAGCTTCCCGGACCACTGACCGATGGTCATTACATCTCCGGACTTGAACTGGTCAAGCTGTGGCCGGGATGGGTCGCGGGGCGGGTTGCAAGGATTATACAGATCAGGGTAACAAACGATGGGATTGAGATGGTATCGGGATGGATGAGTCGTGTCTGTCAGACATGGCATGAAATTGTGTCTATCCCAGTCTTTGTATGGCCTTGATGAAGACGCGGATGGGTGGATGGGACGTGACATAAGTACGTTTTGACAGCCTGCTAAGACATGGAGATCATTGTGACGTTGAGAGGTTTTGAGAAGCTTAAGGATGTATTTGTTTTCACTCTAGTATTGTTGGAGGGCTGTTGTTTGGAATGCGTTGGTTACATTACATTGTTCGCAACAAGGGTAAACGTAGTAGAGGTGTCTGTACTGGGCCATTATACAGGATTCCCAAAGGAACATGTTGAAAGTCAGCCACTTAACACTATCCTTCAAAGAAGAACAACTCACAGCTTTTGACTGACCAGGATATGAGCAACATGATTCTAAGATAAGATATGATAACTTTCTTCGTGTAAGTCAAGTAAGAGACGATTAGCTGTCAAAATCATCTCTTTATTGTGAAAAGGTGTTGGTAATATTATAATGTATAATACAAATATGCACCATACATCGCACTTATGCGCCTTTCCATTCCATGAATGCTCACTGCGCATTACAAACAATTTCATTCAAACAGAATAGACAAGTCACTAGAACACGTACATGTGTATATCAATCTGTATTCGTTCAATATATTTGCAGTACAAAAAGAGGAAGACAGACCCGAACCGGATGCATATTTTATCATGAAACCATTTGATCCCGTTCCCTGCCCCTCCTCTTCTTCTCCTTTTCTCCCACCCCCTTCCTTTTCGGCCTAGAAAAGTTTTATCACTACTTCAGATCGTGCCTGGACTCAATGCCAAGGGAGATTATTCTCTTTTGCCATTCACATGGAAAGATCGAAAAACGAGAACCCGAAAATTCTGACGGAGTTATCAGGCCAGGGGATGAGCTCCCTTCCAGATGATGAACTGTTCAATTTCAGCTGGCTTGTCTGTGACCTGAGATGTAAAACGATGAAATGGAGAAAAAAGAATTAAAAAGGAGAGAGAGAAAAAAAAAGAAGAGGAAATAAGAGACCAGATTGTTCTTGAAAAACAGGAAATCTGAGGTTTTAGGAGACAAGGAGATTAACCGAGTACTATTAGATGGAAAGTTTCTTTTGGAAAAATCTGCTGGGTGAGCTGGAAAACTCGTACACATTTTCAACTTATAATTAATTGTGTTCATATTTTCCCTTGACTGCTTTGTCCCTATCGATATGCCTTCCGTACCTAGGTAAAAATCAATATAAATCGAACCATCTCTCATCACCAGCAGCTACAACAACTTCATTGACAAGCCTTTTAATGTATGTGATTTACACTGCCAGGTTATATTGAGTCTATACTATCACAGCCGCACGCAAACTTGCAATAAATCTACACATAAGTCGGTCTTTTCTACAGCAGGCCAGGTCGTCCATCACTGTTTGCTGTCCAGTCAGACTTCAAAGGGGACCACTGGTCACGGTACCATTATTTGGTCAAGAACACGCAACTTTGAATACAGAAAGTATCCACCGAGCACTATGAGCATCATTAATTGTCAGAAGCTGACAATGACATATCAGAATCTACACTCTAATAAACCGATTTTTTCGCATACTTTATGTCGGTGTTCTGGTAGTTATCACAAAACAGGCAAACAGGCAACAACAACAACAACAACAAAATAATAGATAAGCGGAACCCCCAACAACACCCACAAGCAACGATGTGTCTGTTGTAATTTCTGTCTTCCGTTTCGATGTTGTTATCATTTTCTTCTTTTTTTAAATTTGTGTTGTTTTGTAAGTCTGTTACATACTTTTATTGAAGTTCTACAATTAAATTACCAAAGAGCTCGAGCGTAGATGCAGTGAAGCATGTAATCACTGAACACTTGAAAATTGAGATGCGATGATGCTTCCGTAAAGTCGCCGATTCCATTGTTCAGGGTCCGAACTGTTTGGATACGAAGATTGGTTCGCGCATGGTTTAGAATCTCATCAGAGTGGTGCAACCTTTGAACTCTTGGGTCGATAGTGCGATGGGTGTCGGGAGGGTTTCGATCTCGGCTCGTCTGGGTAAACAGACTGACCATGGTCCGGTGCCTAGTTCATTACCTCGGCCATTGTGAGGCTTGGTGGAGAGGGAGCGAGAAGGGCAGATCGGTTTCCCTGCATCTTTGAGATCGCTGACAGTTGGAGGTTGTCGTGTATGAAGCTGGACACTGAGCCTAGTGTCCTCTCTGGTCATCTCATCACAGCTCCTCTTTGCTGAGGCTGCTTCTTTCTTTCTTTCTGTCTCTATGTTTGTTATCTCTGTTTCTTTCTCTCTGTTCTCTCTCTCTCTCTCTCTCTCTCTCTCTCTCTCTCTCTCTCTCTCTCTCTCTGTATCTATCTATCTATCTATCTCTCTGTCTCTCTCTCTCTCTCCCTCTCTCTCTCTGTCTCTCTCTCTCTCTCTAACACACACACACACTCACACACACACACACACACACACACACACACACAGAGAGAGAGAGACACACACACACACACACACACACTGTCTGCCTGTCTCTCTGTCTCTCTTTTTCATTCTCTCTTGCTTGCTCTCTCCTCCCCTCCTTCTGTCCCTCTTTCCCTGCGACTTATACAGACTGATATTCCCGGGTCCCTTGTCTCGCTCTTCCCTGTCCCAACGTCCACTCCCAACATTCTTGTTGTTGTTGTGGAAACATAACTTGTCAAGCTTTTGTCACGAGTTCCTGTTAAGACTGCAGGATAATTTATGATGTCATGTTTTCGACAATTTTCCCCATGCATTGTGTGTAAGACCACGAACGAAGCAATGAATACAAGAACCCACCATGCATTGTACTACAAGTACCATCTCAGAAGGTCTTTTCTTCGTACCTAATGGTCACTAACATTATACCGACCACCCACTCTACTGATGCATCAACTTACAAACCCACGCGCAATTCTGCATTATGCAATGCTACGCTGGATTAATATGCCAAACTTTTATAAAGTGTACAGATTACACTCTCTTTCTCGTTCTTTCGAACCAGTCATGGTAGATTAACTAACCACAGTGTATTGACCATTTTGGCTACCACGGTGTTGGGCGCAAGCCCTAACGCAACTTCCCAACACACAATGAAGTCCTATTTCTCCTCCCAATGACAAGTTCATTGAGGAGATTAGGCAATCGTGCAAGCAGAGTCACAGAGATCTACACATCAGCTGAACCGTGGAACGCAATTTTTTAAGGATTAGTTGTCACAACGGTGAATGCACCAATCGTTCTGAAATGAAATGACACGGAGATAAGCCTGGATGTCACAACGGAATGTTGCTGCAGCGTACAATGAAAGACGAAAGACCTCATGATCAACACATTTTCTTAAGATGGAATTTTGCGCTGAATAAATAAGAAATTTCGTAGGTCGCTTTATTTCGATCTATTCTATTTCTAATGGTCTGACATATTGAACTTTTTCAGAAGCGGATATTGTTTGTATCTAGTTTGATGTAGTGGTAGCCGGGGTTTTGTTTCTTTGTGTTTTTTGTTTGTTTGTTCGTTTTTGTGTGTGTGTCTTTGTTAATGGGGAAACAGGATCTTCTGGTTCAATATTAGCTGTTGTTTGTCGTTGTTGTTTTGTGTCACAGAATTCTTGATGAATTATAACTTGGATAAAAGAAGTGATAGAGTGACACTATCAATTACAAAATGTAGCACTTCTTCTCACTCATGCACCTACTCACTGGCTCATTGGTTCAACCTTTATCTGCCCTTGTCCTGGCCCCACCTTGAGCAAATCGGGGTTTATCGTCAGGAGACACGCACCCCTTGTTTGATTGGGCGGGAGGATGCGCTCAGGGTTAATTTCCAGCTCCATCCGCCTCTTATTCTCAACTCCCTTCTAAGTCCACGGCGAAATGACGTGAGGGAATTGGGGCTCCAGTCTAACCTCCTGGGACGACGTATTCGGACTGAAAGGGGTTAAGGTGTCCTCCCAGGAATAATCAACGAGTGCTCACGAAATATTGGCATCCTTTCTCACACTTCTGAAACAATGAGTCCAGTAGGATCAAAGGGTACATCAATCGTTCTGCTTGGGCGAACGTCTTTGTGCCCTGCTTTATGCAAACCTTTCATTTGTCCGTTACGAGATGTTGCTCAGAGATGTCATCAATAATGTAACACTTTTTTGGTAGTTGTTGCAAATTGATGAGTAGTTATGTTGGAAGTCACGCGTCACATTCGTATCAACTTCCAATACTATAAGGCGGTCACTTCATTTGCTCTTATTAATTATCTTTTTAAGAGGTATTTTCACAAAGAACGTTGTGCTTTTTTTTTTTTATATTTCTTAGACGAAACAGAAACACGACATTTTTGCGCCCCCAAAAAGCATACGGTTGTTGTTTGACGCTTTCTTTTTTTTGCGTTTTGAGAGTTGGACAAAAAGTCCATATGCCTCTAGTTGCACGATTGGATACATATTATGTTGTTCAGCGCAGACAAGGAAGAAATTGATAATATAAACACATGTATATTATTATGTTCAGCCTTGTGTCTTATAAGTTGGAAGCTTCGCGTTTGATTGTTATTTTCAAACATTAAAAAACAAAAAAATTCACAAACGACATACGCTTACGAAGAATCAAAGCACACTGTCTACATCCACGTCATTAGATCAATGTTATTTATTGTCACGGATATGTCGCCCGGGTTGTTTTGTCTCATCAGCGTGATGGACCATAAATCTATTGGACCAGACGAGGACTCAGTTTAGACGACATGCAGACTGCTGGGTCGCGTGCCGTGCATAAGCCAGGGTGGCCAAAGGGCAAGTGTGTGCACGTGCATACTGGCTAATTGACAGCCTGATCCACGCCCACTGATGTACTCACACTGTCCATCTTTGTGCGCATTTTTGCTGATTAAAACTGTTTGGATTTTGTACGTACGTGTAGATCTTAGCTTCTAAAGAAGATCACGTGAAAGCCTATTTGTCAAATAAATCACACAGCAGTTGAGTGGTGATGAAAACTGTTCAATTTTGTCAACCAATTTGATTCAGATACTTACTAGATCTATAATGTGGCTAACCGCAACTCTCGTATTATTATACTCTACAAGTAAGAATATAAGCTGCGATCGAGTCAATGCGATTTAGGTCCAAGCAGTCATTCTTTTCTTTTTAAACAGAGAGAGAGAGAGAGAGAGAGAGAGAGAGAGAGAGAGAGAGAGTGGGAAGACACAAATAAAGTAAAAAGAAGAACATTCATCTTGCAGTGTCATTAGCCCCTGACCCACAAACCAATATTGTACATCACATACGTAGCCTACATACGTACACGCATAGACACACTCACACACATACGCACACACACACAAACAAACACACACACACACACACACATACACATACACACACACACACACACACACACACACACCAGCGCAACACAAACACACAATATGCACACAAACCCACGCACTAAAACCCCGATAACTTTCCTTCTCGTTCGACCTCATCGTTGACCATTCTGACTCCCCGCGGATGCCTTAGTCGGACACACAAACAGACCAATCAACATCCCTCCAGACACACTGGCCAACCACACCATAGGTGGTCAAAGTGTGGCCTACATCAAGGAGGCTGTTATCGGCAGCTGGACACTGACCACAGCTTCACTTTCTGAAACCAATCATTACTAACAGAGCCCATTTTAAATTTGAGTTTTACACCCCTAGCGACACAATCATGTAAAGCAAAAGGTGGGACCTAAGTTTAACGTGCTTCTATGATAGGACAGGGGGGACAGCCATAAAGACTGCCCACACGACCCGTGTCCAGAATCCTCCCAGAGGGATTCAAACCCTGGTCGCCCGCTTGGGGACCAAATGCATTAACCCAACGTGTTAACCATTCGGTCACAGTGCGGCCCTTGACAGAACCCGATCACATTAATAAACATTACATTGGACTTGAGCCGTCAAGGATATTGTTCAACTATGGCATTCCTGAAAACAATCATGGAACCAGTAGAATATTCCTGAAACTATGGTCATTTTACATTTTTCCGCCATAAAAGAAAGACAGCTTTTACCAATGGAAAAGCTTCTTCTTCTTCTTCCAATTATGACTGCAGCCTCATATACAGAGGAATTTTGCAATCGCGCAATGTGACTCAGTCTATATTAACTGCCAAGTTGTCTTTGTCAAATGTTGGCCTGAATGGTAATTAGCAATAGCTAAGGTTTGGTTGGACTTTAGAATCCATCATTTGTTTAATATCATTACTATCGCATATTGCTGTAAAAAAGAAATGGCACTGAAGACTATGCTACATCAAAGAATCGCCATCCAACGTGTATGGGTGTAAAGCGTTTCGATTTCAAGTTCACTCAATTTGACAACTCTATTAAAACTAACAATTATACTAACTTATATTTGATAATATGATATAACTGTAAGGTGTATAAAAGGCCAAATTGCCAACTTGCCAATATCAATGGGTTACAAATATGATATAACACTGAAAACAGACATCAACGATTCGACATGGGAAATGAAAGGATTAAAGACCATTCACAGAGCAGGTCGAATTTTGACTTCTCGTAATTGCTGGAATGGGTCCTCTCTCCTCCAGCCCCCCGTGACCACCCATCACTGATCGTTTGATTTCCGATCGGCCTTCACTTCAAAGTGAGCAAAACTCGTGGGCTGCCCATTGACCCCCTCCCCTCACAGCCCAGCTCTGGACAGATGGGCGGCCATTGAAGGGACGGGAACCCACGTCCTTTATGCCCGCCCCAGACCGCTGACCACGGAATGTTTTCGTCTTCCGCCCACCAATCAATCGTCGTTTGTCAGTGACCAGTGGTCAGTTTGTCGCGTGGTCTCCAATAGAATGTTGTGCTGTAAAAGGCGCGGAGTCTTGTGAACTTCGGCATCATTCACGTTGTATCAGCAAATCTTTCCACGATAAATAAACAAACCTGTTTCCTTTGCAGCCATGGTGGACGTTAGTTAACTACGCCTCCTTGTTGGGCACCACCTATCCTGTTGTCCTCTTTTGAAAACGACGTTGCAAATAAAAAAAGAATCATTTTCAGTGGTTTAAATATCACAGCTATGAACATGTTGATGGTAATAGAGTGTCTCACACACACAAAAACAACAGAGTAGCCACTTTCAACATACTCTCCAAAAATATCAGCATATTTAAAAAAAATGGAGAAAAAAAGAAAGTTCGTACGGTCAAGACATCAAGACTCGGTTACTTCAACATCAATATTTTGACCATGATGATAGTTGGGGGGGGGGGGGGGCGGGGGGGGGGGGGGGGGGGGGGGGGGGGGGGGGG
>JAUELK010258978.1:0-16261 GCA_031471215.1 Gastropteron pacificum | reverse complement strand
TCTTTATTATTCAAGTTTAACTGCCATATTATATACATGTACATGTTTTAGTGACTTGTCTATTCTGTAATAGTATTCATTTATTGTAATGGGCATTGTTGAGCATTCATCATGTGAATGGAAATGTGCAATATAAATGCGATGTATTATTATAATTATATATTAAACTTATTATTATTATCTTACTTGACAGCACTCGTGACTCCACTCTTTCTAGACTCTACTCTAGATTCTTGCAAACACTTCAAACAGTAACATTAAACAACAACAAACAGTAACAGCCCCCCTTTTGGTTCCGTTATTATTGATCTAGTTATTATTTTAGACGAAATGCGCAGAAAATCGCGTTTTATCGTAATTCTACACTCATCCAAGCCTTCCTAAATGATTTTTCTCTGCCGCTTTTGTGGGGTCTTTTCATTAATTTCAGCCCAAAAATGACGGATCCCCTGAAAGCAACAACTAAGTTACTAACAGTATTAAACAGTCAACGATAGTTTTATTAATGATAACTTGATTATCCTATAGGTCTTGCTCCAAGACGTGCTGTGACTGTGAAGGCTCCATTGCTGAAACAAGCACAAAGGATACCTCAACGCTCTATCATCCTGTCCTCACGTCTTCTAAGCACTGAGACTGATCAGACAAATCATCCAAATGAGGCTGAGGTAGAGGAGGAGTATCATTCCATCATCAAGGACACAGAGAAAGGAAAAGGTAGACAATTTTATTTTTATATTTGCAAGTGGTCTGAGGCTGCGACTTTACGGAAGAAGAAGAAAACAATACTTTATGTTATGTGATTGCTCTTCGCAACATAAGTATGTGAAAGGTCATAGCAATATTATAAATTATATTGTGTTTGTAATGAGTGTTCTTTGAGTTTTGTTTCATATTCACTATTGAATCAGACACTTGATTTCGTCATTATTTGTTTAGTTTGTATTTGTTAATCCAGCACAGTTCAGAGATAAAGAATGTCACAAAAAATTTTTTTGTTTCTTATGATGTACCTTACTTTCCTTGTTCTTGCATTTCCTGCATAACGATATTGTTGGTGTTCCTCAGGGCCATCTGACACCCATGAATTCCAGGCAGAGACTAGACAACTGTTGGACATTGTTGCCAAGTCACTGTACTCGGAGAAGGAGGTTTGCCATCTGAAACAATTCAAGAAATTAGTCAGAATATTACATTTATAGCCCATTAAAAGTTTGTTTTGTTGCAGTTTTATTCAAAATTTTAATTAAGTTATCATGTATGTATTATACTAAGACACAATTTTATTAGTTTAGTCAATCTTTTTCAAAAAGACTGATTTAGTTGCTGTTTCTTTTTCATTGTCCTAACAAATTAAAAATATTCTTCTTGTTCACAAAAAAGATTGAAATGCCGGTATGTAAATGTTGTTTATTATAGTGGTAATGCACATTATTAGTAAGGTATTACCTAACATTCACTGTCTATTACAGGTATTTATTAGAGAGTTGATTTCCAACTCTAGTGATGCTCTAGAGAAGCTGCGACACTTTCAGCTGACAGGCTCAGAGATTGAAGACAACGAAGTTCCCCTGGAGATTCACATTGCTACAAATGATGACAGGAAGACATTTACAATTCAGGTACCAATTCATTTAGTGATTGCATGTTTTATCATATCTTCGTTTGTCTATTAAGCTTATGATTACCATCCTTCTCTTGTATTTCCCTCTCCTCAAGAATGTATTGTTGTTAAAGTTAGAGTAAGGTTCAGGGGTTGGATAGATTTTTGACTGGTTGTCTGGTTTCTAGAGGGAATTGGAAAGGAAGAAGAGTCCGGTGATGAGTAACCATGCCATTGTAGTGTGCTCACCGTGTGGGTGTGTCACACTGTCCTAGGTCTATCTGTGAGGACATTGCATGGGGCCAGCTGAGGACTTCTTCACTTACTATAGTCTGTGTGAAATAAATTTACTTAAAGTGTGAGCAAATAACATGTACCTACCTGTGGAGGCTTGTTCTACAAACTGTTGAATTTATATCACTCAACATTGGAAAAACAAGGTTTAGATACACACTGTCTCATCTTTACATTTCACAAAAGATTGCATTTAATCTGTCTGTTGCTCCAATTAAAAACCAAGCCCCTCATTTCTTTAATATTCAATATCAATGTCACAGTTCATAGTCCACTACCCACACACGGGTAATGTAAATTTGTGTCGATTAGCTGACATTTATTTATGAACAATCATTGCTATGTTTGAAGAAGTATTAAAACCGGTAGTTCAGTTTATTAAGGAAATGTTCATTGTCAAGTCTAAGGAAAAGAATCATTTCAACTTTAAGTAGGGCTCATTACCATTTCCTTGAACTTTGGTACAAAGTTGACAAATGAATACATACATTATCATCCCCTTGTATTTAATTGGTAAAGATGTTAAGTAAGCTTATTAATTGTTCATTACCAAATTGTTGCTACTTCTACAGGACACAGGTGTGGGCCTCAACAGGGAAGAATTGGTGGACAACCTGGGAACAATCGCAAAGTCTGGCTCTAAGGTAGATAGATTATTGTTTATTTACATATTGACATTTGTACATTTATTTCAGAGGTCAAGTTAAAATGAAAAATAACAAAGATCATCCATGGACAAGACAAAGTACTGCAGTTTTATACTAAATGGTGCAGGAATAGATAAATAAGTCTCAAAAGTGATTGACAAGAAGTGGGTAAAGTTGAATTTGTCTTTTCCCTTGTGTTTATAACCAAGGGAGATTACCATTAATATACTTGCCATATTGACTCCAATTTGTTTTCCTTTAAAGTACTTGTGTTTGGTAAGAACCCCTTACCAGTTCCTTAGGGGCGTTGACAGTCCAGAACAGGCAACTTCATTTTCAAGTATAAATAAGATCTTAACGAAGTGTTGGTCTAGGTTTGTGTTTAAAATATTCCTGTTGAACAAAAACATGAGTTTACTTATTGATAGTATATGACATCAGGCGTTTTTAGACCTTTTTGTCTTTTGCCCGTTCTCGTAATCTCTGACTTTACTGTACATTTCCTCTCCGTTGGTGATCTCCCCAGGCTGAGAATTTAGTTCATGTTTTTTCTTAATATTGTCTCCCTTTCACAAGAGGTCTAATCTATTTTTTAAACTTGATAAATTGATTGATGGGTAAGAGTAACATTAATAACAATGTTATTGCTGTGTTTGTTTATGTCAGGCTTTTGTGGAGCAGCTGGCAGACAAGTCAAGTAAAGGAGATGTGAGCAGTGCTCTGATTGGCCAGTTTGGCGTGGGCTTCTACTCCACCTTCATGGTGGGAGACAACGTGGATGTGTACACCAAGTCCTACCAGCCTGGAGCCACGGCATACAAGTGGTCCTCAGACGGGTCAGTGAAGGAAGGAAGGAATCTTATTGTAGAGACTTTCTTTTCTAGACCATTAGTAGTAGTAATGGTAGTAGAGGACTTATATGCCTTCCTGGCCTTTCTGTGTCCCCTCTTTTTTTTTGTCCACTTTACTGATTAGATCTAACTATGTTTGGCATAGTTTACATTTATTTACTTTAGATCTCTATTAAACCTATTGGCCCACATTGGCAAACAAAATGAAATATACCATGTAAACATACAGATCATATGTATTGATTGTATTGTATAATAACAAAATACATCAAATGAAAATCTTTTTCTGTTCCACATTCTAGGGACAAACTTAATCTGCAGTTACATCCATATAACATTCCTCACATATGTTATCAGTTTCAATATGAAACAGCAGGTCAGTGACAGCTACTGAAGGCACTGCTTAAACACTAACATCACTTTAAAACAGAACACAAAATTGAGGTAGTAATCAGTAACTACATAATCAGTCAGCATGTTTGTAGTGCTTAAACCCCGCTGTGTAACAGAACCCGACTATTCAGTTTTTTAAAAGTTGATCCAAGTCATTCCTGGTCGTTATTTTTCCGAAGTGTCCCAGATTTCCGGGTCGGTCTGTCCCCCGAAAATTACGATTAAATGCATAATTTAGAAAACATGGTACAGTGATTCATTACCTATGTCCGCAGTCTTGACAGATTTCAGGGGTGGGAAACCTATTCTCCAGTAACCATGAAATAATTTCAACTCCCTTTTTGGATGTTTCAGCACTGGCAAGTATGACATCTCTGAGGCCGAGGGTGTGCAGAGAGGCACCAAGATTGTTGTACATCTCAAAGGAGACAGCTATGACTATGCTAAAGAAGACATCATTCAAGGTGATTTGGTCTTACTTTACTTACTTTTGAACATGTGAGGCTGGCCACCACCTTGGATCATCACATGGCATTGGTTCCAAGTACAAATACTCTCCGACTGCTGCACTCATTCACTGACTGTACAGTGTTACTCTCTCGAATGTTGGCTGCCTGCACTGCTTGGTGTCTACATCACGCCAGTCTTGCCTTCTGTCCACATCTCTGCAATGTCGGTGCCGGTCCATTAATTAATGTTGTCAAGGTACAATGTAGCTAATTCTTGGCCCTCCTCTTTTTCTCTTTCCTTCCACTTTTCCCAGATGGACTGGAGAGGGGGGAAAACGAAAAGTTGTGTTTAAAATACAAGTACTGGTAGATCTGTCATGACCATGAGCTTTTTTTTTTGTTGTGATTGGAATTTCAAGATTTTGAAAATAGTCACATGTGGTTATTCAGATGTTTACATGATATCATCTGGATTTAGTACAAACAGGGTGGAGGAGGATGTCAGTATAAGTCAGAATTGCAACATTTTGGACTTTACATTTTACTAATGATAGTGGAATATGAATTGCATTTCCTTGCTTCAAATTGAACAATGTGTCAAGTTTGGATATATGTGGTTATCTCTCAAAAGAGTATGTAAATTCCCAATATAAAAACAATCTTAATAATTATACCTTTCTTGATTGTTGTTTTTCAGCGATTGTGAAGAAATACAGCAACTTTGTTGGTGTGCCCATCTTCCTGAATGGCAAGAGAGCAAACATTGTTCAGGTAATACTCCATTGGAAACTGTAAATTTATTAATATGTTGAGTTGAGGTAATGGCTATTTTTCTGCAGACCTTTGTTTCCTCATACTCATTGTTTTGGGGCTTTTATCATAACATGCTTTACTCATATGTTTTATTTCATAATGCCAAGTATATAAAATAATATTCTTATGTTACGAATAATTGTTCATGTAGTCTGGCTGTATTTTTACAAGTACCGCTCCCTCCTTCCGCCTCTCTCTGTTCTCTTAACCCCCGCCCGTACCCTTCTTTCACCTTCTCTCTCTCTTTCCAAATTTTCTTCTCTCTCCCCATCCCACTATCTCCCTATGCTCACTCTCACTATCTCCCTATGCTCACTTTCTCTATATGCTCACCCTCACTATCTCTCTATGCTCACTATCTCTTTCTCTTACCCCCTCAATCTTTCCTCCTCCTTTCTCTTTAACTCCCCCTCTCTCTCTCTTTCTATGCCTCCTCTCACATTCTCTCTCTGTCCCTCCGCTCAGGCCCTGTGGACCATGGAGCCTAGAGATGTGACAGAGGACATGCACGAAGAGTTCTACCGCTTCATCGGCAATGTGTACGACAAGCCCCGCTACCACCTGCACTACAAGATTGATGCCCCACTCAACATTAGGGCACTCTTCTATGTGCCTGAGTACAAACCTAGTGAGCATTTGTGTTGTTGTTGTTGCGATCAGGCACAAGTTATGAGTTATTCACTCTTCAAGTGGTCTACAAATAGACCCACAGAGCCATGGCAGTCTAGCTCTGCAACCTGGGACTGGAGGGCCTTCAAATTGGCCCTCGTTCATGCAGTACTACAAGACCCCTCCGGACCAGATGACTGCTATGTGCAATGCAGTCATTGAGTTGGTACTGCCTATATTGATGCAACGTTTGGGACACTTATGGTTACAGCCATGATTTAGGACTGAACCAGGTGAATGTCACATCATTTTCTGTAGCCCTGGTGCTTGAACTTGTGTGAAAGAATTCACCAAATTGACCACAGCACATGGTCATTTGTGTTGTCAAAACCAGAATGATGTATTTTACATAGGTCATGTGACCCGTTGGCTACAGAGCTTGACTCACTTGATTGATTTATGCCTCTAGATTCCTTGTGGAACAAAGGGCCGCAACAGAAGCTGGGCTACGTTCAGTTCTATGGCTTTCTACATGTATTTACTACAGAAAAGTTGTTGACTGGTCGCTATAGACCTTGTCACATGACAACAATTTTCATTGCTGTTTTCTGTCAAATCGGCCAATTAGGAAAATTGTTCTGGTAGCCAGCGTTACTTAGGAGTATGAAATATATACAGAATATTCTGTTTCAAGAAGATTGCGGACATTTAGGTGGATCGGCCAAATATACTGAGGCCTTTTAGGTGGTGACCACTGTATTATTATTATTATTATTATTACCTCTTTCTCTCTGTGTTCCCCCAGCCATGTTTGACATGAGCAGAGAGACAGACTCCGGTATCTCCCTGTACAGTAGGAAGGTGCTCATCATGGCCATGGCCAACTCTGTCCTGCCCAAGTGGCTCAGGTTTGTCAAAGGTCAGTCATCATTGGACTTGTAGAATAATAGTGGTGTATAACAAGTTCTTTTTCGTTCCCCTTCCCTTGACATATAATATGCACACTCACTTTTTTTTCTCTCTAAAACTTTCCACTAGTGGGTTTTTTTTTTTATCTGTTTGTGATTTTTCCCCAGGTGTGGTGGACAGTGAAGACATTCCCCTCAACCTGAGCAGGGAGCTGTTACAAGACAGTGCTCTTATCAGGTTTGTTTTAATACTCATAGAGGACATTGGAAAGGAAGAATGTATTGTTGTTAGAGTGTGAGTACGGTTCAGGGGTTGGATAGATTTTTGACAGACTGTCTGGTTTCTGGAGGGAAAGGAAGAAGAGTCCGGTGATGAGTAACCATGCCATTGTAGTGTGCTCACCGTGTGGGTGAGTCACACTGTTCTACGTCTATCTGTGAGGACATTGCATGGGGCCAGCTGAGGACTTCTTCTCTCTTCTCACTTTTGTTTGGTCATTTATTTCTTTTGTATACATGCTGTCAACTAATGGGCTGTCGGTATGCTTCCCAGGAGGTTGAGAAGGCACTGAAATGAATCAGGTCTCTCTAGCTAATAGTGGCTGTAAAAAGGGACCTTTTTACAAGACAGTGCTCTTATCAGGTTTGTTTTAACAGTCATCCAAAATTCTCTATAATGATGTAGCACATCGGCCAAACCCAAGCTGCAACTCTCTATAGTGGGACCCCGACACATCTCAAATCTGCCTTGAAGAAACAAAGAAGTGTTCAGTCTCTTGTCTATTTGGCTTATGATTACCATCCTTCTTTGGCTAAAGTGTTTTCTTGTATTGTAGGATGTTTTCTTTCCACCTCCTCAAGAATGTATTGTTAGAATAAGGTTAAGGAGTTGGATACATTTTGTACTGACTGTCTGGTTTCTAGAGGGCACTGGAAAGGAAGAAGAGTCCGGTGATGAGTAACCATGCCATTGTAGTGTGCTCACCGTGTGGGTGAGTCACACTGTCCTAGGTCTATCTGTGAGGACATTGCATGGGGCCAGCTGAGGACTTCTTCTCTCTTCTCACTTTTGTTTGGTCATTCATTTCTTTTGTATACATGCTGTCAACTAATGGGCTGTCGGTATGCTTCCCAGGAGGTTGAGAAGGCACTGAAATGAATCAGGTCTCTCGAGGTAATAGTGGCTGTAAATAGGGACCTTTTACAAGACTGCTCTTATCAGGTTTGTTTTAACAGTCATCCAAAATTCTCTATAATGATGATGTAGCACATCGGCCAAACCCAAGCTGCAAATCTCTATAGTGGGACCTCCACACATCTCAAATCTGCCTTGAAGAAAGAGGTGTCTAGAGGGCTAAAGAAACGTAGAAAAAGAGTTCAGTCTCTTGTCTATTAAGCTTATTATTACCAACCTTCTTTGGCTAAAGTGTTCTCTTGTATCGTTGTGTTTTCTTTCCCTCTCCTCAAGAATGTATTGTTGTTAGAGTTAGAGTACGGTTCAGGAGTTGGATAGATTTTTGACTGACTGTCTGGTTTCTGGAGGGAAAGGAAGAGGAGTCCGGTGATGAGTAACCATGCCATTGTAGTGTGCTCACCGTGTGGGTGAGTGACACTGTCCTAGGTCTATCTGTGAGGACATTGCATGGGGCCAGCTGAGGACTTCTTCTCTCTTCTCACTTTTGTTTGGTCATTCATTTCTTGTGTATACATGCTGACAACTCGGACAACTCCAACTCAGTTGAGAGCCGACTGACCTTCTGTCATTGTCTGATTTGCACCTTTCAGTATTTGTTTTACAGTTTGCTGCGTTCCTCCGCACTCAGAGATGCCATTACTCCACTTAGCAAGGGGTACTCTTGTGTTGAGACTGCTAAAGTGAACTGTTATATAAACAAAATTTGAAAAGGATAGAAAAGAATTGAATAAAAAACGCAGAGGGCTGAAGTTTATTTATGTCTATCAGTTATGAAACTAATGGGCTGTCAGCATGCTTCCCTGGAGGTTGAGAAAGCTAAAGATGGAACAACCAAACCCCAGACCAGCAATCCCTACCCCATGGTACTCTATACTGTGCCTTGGAAGAACTGAAAAAGCTTTTATTAGACTTAGATTGGCCAACAAGCAAGGGTGAAGAACTCATTGACTTGGGATGACAACAACAGCATTATCATGATTGCTAAAAGAAAACCTGTACATTTCTTTGAACAGGAAGCTGCGTCAAGTGCTGACCAATCGTATCATCAAGTTCTTTGTGGACCAGGCCAGGAAGGACCCCCTGTCCTACAAGCAGTTCTACGAGGACTATGGTCTCTTCTTTAGGGAGGGCATCGTCACCACGGGGGAACAAGATCTGAGGGTGGGTGGATGCACTGTGGGACCATTGCTATGGTTGTGGTGGTGGTGTTGTTGTTGCTACTATGGTTGGTGTTTTTGTTGTTGCTGCTATTGTTGGTGTTGTTGTTGCTGCTGCTCTTGCTAGTGTTGTTGTTCCTTATAGTTTTGTTGGACAGTTTAAAAGAGGAATTTACCATGACTAAAGGAAACATGTAATGAATATAGAAGGAATTATAATCACTACATACCACTTTTGACACATTGCATATTTCAGCCATATATATGCCTTACCAATCTTAATGTAGGATTTTAAGTATAAATTAATAAGCATATACACACATTTTTACTTAAAAACCTATATTATACTGATACAAATTTATTTATTTATTTCATTTTTCCTTCTCTTCCACTCCATACAGGAAAGCATTTCCAAGCTGCTGAGGTTTGAGTCCTCCAAGCTGGAGTCTGGCGTGCAGACCAGTCTTGAGGAGTACGCCTCTCGTATGAAGGCAGGGGACAGAACCATCTACTTTTTCTCTTCGCCAAGGTCTGTCGCTAAGTCATGTCCATTGGAAAATATATATAAAAAAGACCCATACTTACTCTTGTCTATTTAGCACATTATCAAGTTCTCCCTTCTTCCTTGTGAGCGACCACAATCATCAAGTTGATTATTCTGTTACTATCAAGCAGATATATGTATTATATTTTTGTTTTTAATTGTTTTAGTCCCTTCTCAGAAAAATTTGCTGTAGTATTGTCGGCTCCGCTTTTCATTGAAACCAGCATGTATGATGTTCTAACTTTATAAAGTGCCAAGATTGTTATAAGTAAGTCTGGTTTTCCTTTCTTTCTCTCTTACCATAGTGTTGCCAGTCTTCCAGGAATTTCTGAAATATTTTACGCTTGCATTGATTAATGCAAATGCAGGAGACGTCCATTTTTAGCCTTCAAAGATGCCGCAATTCATAGTCGACAGGAAAGTTCAGGAACTTAAATCTTGGAGGACTGGCTACTCTGTTTTTCTATGCTCTATGTCCGGTGATGAGTAACCATGCCATTGTGGTGTGCTCACCGTGTGGGTGTGTCACACTGTCCTACGTCTATCTGTGAGGACATTGCATGGGGCCAGCTGAGGACATTTATATAACGCTTTTCCCTGATGCAACAGACTCAAAGGCTCAAATGAATTATGTATATCTTATCACAACGTATGTATGAAATCTATATCCCCCCCATCAGTCGTCAGCTGGCAGAGACATCCCCATACTTCGAGGCCCTGAAGGAGAAGGACACTGAGGTGCTGTTCCTGTACGAGCCATATGATGAGCTGGTGCTGATGAACCTGGGACAGTTTGACAAGAAGAATCTCAAGTCCATTGAGAACGAGCTCTACGACAACAAGGAGGACACAGACACTCTAGATGAGCATGGTAACTAGAAGATAAGACAAGATTAACTTTAATAATCCTCTAGTCTTTAGTGCCCATGTGCTGGGGTCAAGTTTGTGAATTCTTTCACACAGGGCTCCAGAAAAGTATGTGGCACATACCTGGTTCGGTCCTAAATCATGGCCGCAGCCATAAATGTCTCAATGTTGTATCAATATTGGCCATATCAACTCAAAGACTGCATTGTACCTAGCACTTATCTGGTCAGGAGGGTTCTTGTGACTGCACTGCACAATTTGCGTGAACAACAGGCCAATTTGAAGGCCCTCCAGTCCCAGGTTGCAGAGCTAAGCTGCCATAGCCATATAGGTCTATCAGACCACCTGAAGAGTTAGTTACTCAAACCTAGTGCCTGATCGAAACAACAACAACAAAATTAATCCATTAACATGTAGAAAATGTCTAGGCAGTTTACTAGAGTTGGTACTCACTCATACACATGTATTATATTACATACACATAGATTCACAAGCAAGTGTTATTAATTCATTAACATGTAGTTTACCCTGTTTCCCTTGCACCTCAGACTCTAGCAGCATCTCTAAGACAGACTCTGAGGACCTGAAGGTGTGGATCAAATCTGTGCTGCTTAACAAAGTCAACAACATCAAGGTGAGTGGAGTGTGAGTGAAGTTTACATCCCTAGCGACGCATTTAGTTCATATAGGAGTGTAACAGCCATTGCAGATAGGAATCTACTCTAGTCTAAGAGGAAACCGTATCAAAGTTGTCAGAATTAGATACTTCCAGTTGCGGCCCTTTGGTCACAGGGAATCAAAAGGCATAAGTAAAGGAAGGCATAGTTATCTACTTCACTAGTTTTCAAAGGATTTTCGTGAGCTGAACTTAATGCATCAACTTTTTAAGCAACATAAGAAATGTTGTGAAGATACCGAAAATGTGCAGTTTGAAATTCTTGCCAGTAAAGACAAAGACATCTTGTTTTGCTGTTACTCAGTTAGACCGTAAGATTTTTAACTTTATCGACCCACTTAAAAAAATAAATTTGGAAGAAGATCAAAGGGGTTTCCAACTTTCGTTTAATCAGCAAATGGTCTATGTTTCTGTATCTGACTCAAGATTTACTCTGTGTCTATGGCAGGAGGTCTACAATTTTGTATAGTTGATCCAACGATTTCTGTTTTCTGTCAGGTGACCAAGAGGCTGGAGAGCCACCCATGTATCATCACTGTGATGGAGATGGGCTCAGCCAGACACTTCCTGCGCACCACTCTGGCTTACAAGAGTGAGGAGGACAGGATGAGACTGCTGCAACCTACCCTGGAACTCAACCCAAGGTACTGTTGTACTCTACATAACGTATTGCATGATGTATGCATATTATATGCTGCCCTTTGTTCCACAAGGAATCTAGAGGCATAAATCAAGTCATGCATATCATATACGCTCCATGAGCACTCTTAGATGAAAGCCTGGTCACCATGTGAAGGGTCTAAGGGAAAAAAACAGTGATGTCACTTTTTACGAAGTGAAATTTGAAGTTTCAAAACTACCAATAGCTTTAATATTGAATTCATTCATTTGTGTACACAGCCATGAGTTTCCATTAAAAATATGATAACTAATCTTATTCTTATCTTTCATTTTGAGGATGAATCCTTTTCTACATCAGTGTAAAAATGTCTTTTAGTTTGACAATGGTGCATTCAAATCCTGGTGCTAAGTTGGTAATTTAAAATGTCTTCAAATGTGACGTTGCTGGGTTTTCTATTGGGTCCTCCTTGTTCGTATTGTACTTGGCCTTTTTTGTCCATCAATACTGGGTTGTAAATGGTTTGGTCTGAAATCAGTGGAAGTCCCAGAAAAGATTCATAGGGGTGTAAAACCCAAACTCAGTCCACGTTGTAAATGAGGCAAATGTAAAAACACGATGTTTGTCATTGCGTCCCGCAGCCATCCCCTAATTGTGAAGATGTGCAAGTTGAAAGACTCTGACCCTGAGCTTGCTGGACTCTTGATAGAGCAGGTAAGGAGGAATTTTTAGTTCACTTTTCAGTGTTGCCAGTCTTCTGGAAATTTCCTGAACTACATTTCTAATCAATTTTTATTAAATGGAATTTTTTGAATGCAGGAGAGGTCCTTTTTTAGCCGTTGGTAAAAAGTTGAGGAAATGAAACCTTGGAAGACTGGCAACTCTTGACTTTTGTTTGAGTGCTTGATGTTGTGTTGTATCTCTCAGTATTCTGTTTAACTCCTACAAGTGACCACACATAGTGTGAAAAAAAGGCTCCAGTCTCTGGTGGCATCAATCTGACTGGCCAGCTGATCTCTCTATCTGTCTGTATGATTGTCTGTCTTTGTACTTGCTTGTGAGTGTCTGTATATTTTTGACTGCCTGTGAGTGTCTGTCCTTCCATCTGTTTACCCATGTGTCTGTCTGTGATCAGCATTTAGAACAGTTTCCCTTTAGCTATTGCATTTCAAATGAATCTTCTTCTTCTTCCTCATTCTCAATGACAGGTGTAGTTCAAACTCTCTGGGTAGTGCCCTCTATGGAAAGTAGGGTTTTCTGTAGATCACTGAGGGATACTTTCTGGTGCAAACTGTGGTCCTTAGTGGAGTGAAGCGAATGTTTCATATTTGTCTCTTTGATAACCAGTGTAGAGTACAAACAGTGAAGTATAGTAAGACGACAATGATGAAAGCTGATGCTTTAACCCAGCTCGCTTGGAGTCTTTGGACTGTGAAGAGATTTCAGACTGAGTCATCTTACTTTTGTACTCTTTAACACATTATGAATTCTTTTTTTCTTTACTTCCTGGCATTCTTGAGAGTGTTGCATGCAGTCCTCTACACTCTGTCATGTACTCTTTAATTGTGAACACTTAAGATCTGTATAATCATGAATTCCTGAGAAAAATGTGTCTCTACGTGATATGTACTTGTTTAGAATTGTAAGTCTTCAGTTGAAGTTGTGCTGATGTGCTTTGATTTATTCTCTAACAGGCAAGTAATAATAATAATAATAATAATAATGGAGTTTATTTATAAACCGCCCACTCCACTGAAATATAGAGCTCAATGTGGGCCCATGTGTCAATTCACTACTCTGGTTATTTGTATCTGACTCCTACTGTTTCAGTTTCCATTCAAATGACTTACTTATGTTGGGTTTTTTTGTAGTAGAAGACACTGTTTTACCACAGTTCAATTACATTTCTGAAGGTCGTTTTCTGTTACTATATGCTTATGTTTGAGTTCAGGGTTGTAGTTTTGTAATGATATCTCTGATGACTGTACTTTTGTATTGGGTCAACAAGGCTGAAGGTGTGAGTTGTCTAGATGTGAATGGAATAGGAGGGGGGAAAAGCTCAGTTACAAACTTATTATAGAGTAAAGACAGATGACTTTGTCAACCTAGTGTATGTATATGGACAATAAAGAGTTTTAAGATGACAATGATGAAAGCTGATGCTTTAACCCAGCTCGCTTGGAGTCTTTGAACTGTGAAGAGATTTCAGACTCAGTCGTCCTTTACTTCTACACTTCAACAAATCTACTTAATTTGTAGTGCACTTGTTTTCTCTGTTTCAAGTTCTCGTTGGTCGTCTTCTTTTGCTTCATCCTTGTAGGCCATATAGATATTTATAAAGAATTTGTACCAATGAAGGAAGAGCTATACTCATGTTGAAATTCTCTATTTCCCAAAGTCCAAGATGGAATTTGATTCATCTACGTCCTGAGTGATATCTAGGATGTTTTGATTTACAACTGATTATTTCCTTCCGTCTCGCATGAAATTAGTTTCCATTTAAATTACTTTAGCCTCTATTTTTTTGTAGTAATAGTATAAGAGAATATAAATATAAATTTGACATGAGTTCAGTTACATATCTAAAGGTTATCTTCTGGTTGTTTTCAAGTTAGGGTGTAGTTGTTTTTTTTTATGGCTGTAAAGCGCTTTGAGCTTGCTGTAGAGTGGGGAAAAGCGATGTATAAAATGTTATTTATTATTTTGTAAATATCTCTGATGACTTTACTTTTGTAATAGATTTTGAGTTGTCTTGATGTGAATAGAACGAAAAGGGAAAAAAAGCCTAGGTACACACTTAATGAAGAGTAAGGATAGATAGATTGGTCAACATAGTGTTTGTATGTAGATAATCAAGAGTTTTAAGACGACGATGATGAAAGCTGATGCTTTAACCCAGCTCGCTTGGAGTCTTTGGACTGTGAAGAGATCTCAGACTGAGTTGTCTTTTACTTCAAAACATTCTTCTAGATTCAACTACACTTTTGTTTACACCCCAAGCAACACTTTTTAGACCACATAAGATGTGGGACCTACATTTTAACGTCCGTCTACGATAGGACAGGGGTGGAAAGCCATGAAAATTGCCCCCACGACACATGTCTAAAATACCCCAAGAGGGATTCGAATATGGGTCGCTTGCATGGAGGACTCATTTGCCTCTAGCTACTGCAATACAAAGCAATCATGTATGCAACTTTCTTTTTTTTTTAAACTTTGTTTCGTCTGTTGGGACAAAAGAGTTTTAAGATGACAATGATGACAGCTGATGCTTTAACCCAGGTCGCTTGGAGTCTTTGGACTGTGAAGAGATTTCAGACTGAGTCGTCCTTTACTTCAAAACATTCTTTTAGATTTTACTACACTTTTACAACCCTAGCAACACTTTTCAGACCACATAAGATGTGGGACCTACATTTTAACGTCCGTCTACGATAGGACAGGGGTGGATAGCCATGAAAACTGACCCCACGACACATGTCTAAAACACCTCAAAAAGGATTCGAACACAGGTCGCCCGCATGGGGATAGAATCATTTGTCTTTAGCATACTGCGATACAAAGGAATCATGTATGCAACTTTCTTTTTTTTTTAAACTTTGTTTCGTCTGTTGGGACAAAAGAGTTTTAAGATGACAATGATGACAGCTGATGCTTTAACCCAGCTCGCTTGGAGTCTTTGGACTGTGAAGACATCTCTGGCTGAGTTGTCTTTTACTTTTACATTTCAACACTAATATTGTCTTCTAACTTGTAGTAGTACATTGGGTTTCTTCCTTTTCAAGTAGTAAGTACATGTATAGGTCAGCAATCAGGTCTACATGGTAGAAAATAGGCTTCAGTTAATTTTGAAAAATGATTATACACTTTATGTTTATTATTAATATTATGTTATTGTTGTTGTTTTTGATACTCAATTGTATGTAGGGCCTATGATCTCGTTCGAATCGCCAGACCCACAGGAATATCAGTGAGTCAAGTAGTCTTCTCTCTTGGGTATGAGTAAACTGCGTTTGGATTATGGGTCTAAAGCATTTCATCTGTTGTGGGAATTAGCTTAATGTGGCACGCTTGTGTGTTAAATACAAATTATTATACAAAGCGTGCTGTTTACAAAGAAGCGCAGGTGGCTGTGTGTGTATGGCTACTGTGTTGTTTAAGTGTGTACATAATGTAGTACATGTAGTATCGGTAATATTACTCCCTTATCTAAGTGTACTATCACGGCTCATTAATCCGGTGGGCTAATTTGCGAAGTCACCGCGTGGCTCCATGTGACAGAACCTCCTATCATCGATTTTGAGGCCGAGAGTAGGTCATGTAGGAGAAAGCCGGTCAGGAAGTGACGTCATATCACACGGTGGTGACGTCACTGAGCATGATGTCTGGTGTCACGAGGTTCAGTAACTTTTGCAATAGGTGTGAAGTAAACATTTGCATAATATAGATGTAGTATGAATAGGCACACACACGCACACCTGGCATTTCTATGGTGTTGTAAAAACCCATTTGCCCGCGCTACTCATGACTTTGACATGACTCATGTAATGTTTGAGATGTGGAAGGGAGAGAGAGATAGAGAGGGGGGGGGGGGGGGTAGAGGTTTTTAAGCGGAATTGTCTATATTGACATGTAC
>JAUELK010258867.1:0-13025 GCA_031471215.1 Gastropteron pacificum | reverse complement strand
GGTATAACAAAGTCTTGCATTGAGGCATGCACAAACACACATGGTACACACAACACAATATCTACATGACACACAGGTTCTACGGTATAACAAAGTCTTGCATTGAGGCATGCACAAACACACATGGTACACACAACACAATATCTACATGACACACAGGTTCTACGGTATAACAAAGTCTTGCATTGAGGCATGCACAAACACACATGGTACACACAATACAATATCTACATGACACACAAGTTCACTATCAAGACGCAGCGTTGGGAAAGTAGGCCGAGGCGAGAGGTGCTTTGGGCACAATGAGGTCTTGACTAAGTCGGACAGAGCCTACGTGGGGCATGATGGGATGACTGGATGGAAGGGGGGCGTGGTGGTGGTGGTTTGAAGGACCACTGGACGACTGACTGTTGGGGTTGGCAGGGCCGCGACTGGCGGACTGCTGGCTGGAGGAGAGGTTGGAGTTCAAGCCCGGGACTGTGATAGTGGAGGTGGGCGGGTGTTGGTGGCTGCTACGTATGGGCACCGCCTCTTCCCTGCGCACCAGGAACTTTGGGTCAATGGGAGGGTTCCTGCAGATGTACACCACAATTATAATAATAATAATAATAATAATGATGATAATGATGATAATGATAATAGTAATAATAATAATGATAATAATAAAAATATTTTCCTCAAGCTCAAAGCGTTTTACAGCACATTATTACCCTGACAGACCTATTTCATTCCGTTCCTCCAAAGCCATCTCAACCTCCTGGGTATAATGGAAGTGCTGCCTGGTCAGCACCCATACGAACATTCTGACAAGATCTTTCACTGTATGAGCTGGATCCAGTACTGTCCCATCATTTGAGTGTGTGTGTATAGTGTACGTGTGTGTGGTTTGTGTGTTTGAGACATGTTTTTTGTATTGAGCTAACTGTTTTTTAAAATTGCACAGAGCCTTAGAGCACTTAAGTGAATTTGTGCGCTATAGAAATAAATGTTATCATAATCATTATCTACTTAAATATGACATTTGTTGGCCCCAACTCACTTGCTGGCAGGGATAGTGGACTGCTGCTGCTGGTGTTGTAGTTGTTCCCTGGGACTGTTTGGCTGGTGACCACTGGCTACTTGTCTGACCGGCAGAGCACTGACCCGTGGGTTGGTCTCACTGGATGCACCGCCTAATGGGGTGCTAGTGTTGGGTGCTTGATACTGCACCTGGGGGAGAGAAAAGTAAAGATGGCATTTATTTAGTGCTTTTCCTCCAGAGAGCTGAAAGCGCTTAACATCTAATACTCCCGTTTACGGCACTCGCCTCAGTCGGGGCTCGAACCCGAGTCCGACGCGCTAGCGACTGAGCTAATCAGCCGAGAGACGAGGTAAGGACCTTAAGGACGTCACTATAGAGTTCTCAGACAACAGTTTTGTTGTAATGTTACTATATATTTCATGAGCCTAGAATTTCAACGTTTTATTTGCAGAACTCTGTCATTCTGAATACACCACGAAAAATACCCCCCCATTTTCCAAAGAAAAATTAGAGAGCAGGTAGAATGTTGTATTGGCACCATCATCGGCTGCATAACTCGAATTTCGTAAACATGTCCGATATACTGCAACTTCTTACAAAAGGCCTACAAATATATTATTAGGAATAACGAAAACCACAACACACCTGGTGTGCTGATGCTTGAGGACGGCCCCTGAGGTGACCTACGACCTGTGACCTGAGGTCATCGTGGGGTAGGACTGAACCATGACTGCTCGTGCTGGAATTGTGCTGAGGGGAAGGAAGCACAGAAACAACAAAGATGAAGTGATGACAATCATTTCTATTGTAAATGTTTCTAATTCTTTGAAAAAATATTCTCTAAGGTATCAAACATACCTTTTCTTTGTGCATGCACGTTTGATGAACGTCACGATGGGTCCATTTGTGTTGTCTTTAAGTTTGCCTATTTCTCTATAAGAAAATAACCGATTTCGCTTTTTGCCTTCATTTTCTAGGATAGATGTTTTCAAAAATTCGCAACATTTCTCATTTCTTCATTTTATCGTTCTAAATCTAAAAAAAGGTCTTGTTTATTGAAATCGGTCCAGTGAAAGGAAAGTTTTAGGGAAAACAGACAGACGGACAGACTGACTGACATTGAGCTTTATTTCTGTAGATGTACTGACCCCTGGTGTTGCGTTGAGGCGAAGGTGTGACATCTGTGCGCTGGCACTCTCAAACGTGCCCAGATGGTTGTGTGCCACTCTCTGCTCATTGATCTGTTTGTTCAGCCACTGGATCACTGGACACAAACACAGCACTCACACATTTTTACATCAACAGTTTAGGCAATACACCTTGATATGACTGACAGTGTGAATGCTGGCACAGAACTTTTGATGGTCTACAATTTGGTAATCTTTTTATGTCTCTCACAATCAAACAGCCTTGTTGTATCTAAAAACACAGCTAGATCAGCTCAACCAGTCACAGTAGAGTTTATATTGACACCCAGACAGGTAAGAAAGCAATAAAAATGTTAAAGCTATGGCTGAGTCACAATTTGAACTTGTTACTTTCTGATCCAGAAGCAGACGCCAGGTCTCCTAAAGGTAAAGAAATGCATGGAAGTTTTGTACTTTAAACTCACTGTTCTCATTGGTCTTGAGGACTTTCTTGCTCTCTTCAAGTTTCTGAGTAGCTTGTTCCAAGTTGGAGGTCAACTTGTCATTCTGCAAATAATACATATTTCTTATTAAAATACAAAATATCTAGTGATAATGACACCTTGTAATTTCACCTTTCTAATACAGAAAAACAGCAGGCCAGTAAAAAACAAGACGAGCAAGTTTTTAATATCTCATTCAAGCTGTGCATTGACTTTTCTTTAAAAAAATGTAAAAATGCAAGAGTAGAGTATAAATATAAGTCTTCATTTGATGCATTACGTAACTAAAATTATGAGATCACACTTATCTGTATACATATAATAGGACACAGTAGGCATAAAAGCTATGCTCCATCTGATCCACATGGCTCACTAAAATTAATAGAAAACATCACTTTAGAACCCAAACCAATGAAGCTGTTTGTTTCATTGTCCCTGTCTTACCATATGCTATGTTGTAGGTTGACCGTACCACAAAAACATTAGAAAACAAACGCGTTCCCTCCACCCAAGATGCCAAATAGGGGTGCTACATAATACCAGAAACGACCCCTGGAACTCGGAAAAAAGAAACTCTAGGAAACGTCCAGAAAAAGATTGGAAACGACAAGAAACAGTTGTTTCCGCTCTTTTCTGAGGTCATTTAACAATCGTTTCCAATCGTTACCGATCGTCCCAGGGGTCGTTTCCAGTATTACGTAGCACCCCAAATAGTAGAACACCAATTCACCCACCTTGTCCTGTGTATCTCTGAGTGAGTCCTTGCATGTGGCCAAGTCCTGTCTCAGTCTCTCCAGCTCCTGGTCCTTCTCCCCTAACAACTTTTCCTGCTCTGTGGCGATCTGGGTGCGCAGCTTCACCTGACACAAGCACAGAGAAATACAAAAAACAATCAGTAAAGAGTATAATTGTACTAATACAGAGCATAATTTATACATCTTTTTATAACGATGAGTACAATTAGTAGAACTAGACAGCAATACACAGATATAAATGCATACAGAAATCAATCACGTAAGCAGATTATCATGCAATTAATTCTCCCACCTTCGCATGGTAGGACTTGATTTCTCCCTGCAGTTTCTTGATGATCTCGTTGCCTTTCTTCAACTCCTCTGACATGTTCTTGGTCTTGGACTCCAGCCTGGAGATCTCTCGCTGACCTTTCTCAATCTCAGACTCGGCACGTTTCTGAAACAAACATGAAAAGAAATGACAAAAATATTCCAAAAGAATGTGAAAAGAGTTATTTTTAAATACTTGGATCCAGAACGAGGAAGAAGAAGAAAAAAATACTTGGATAAATATAAAAGCCATTTGACAAGTTTTGGAGTGAATAGGGCAAAAGCAACGTCCACATGTTACTTTGTGACTTTAAGCCAAAGGGCAAAAGCTCAAAGGCTGCTGGACTACAGGAGAAGATAGGGAGAAAAAAACGTTGCCCAATGTCTCACCCTCTTCTCCTTCTCTGCCAGGATGAGATCCTCTGCCTTGGCCATGACTTCCACCTTGTCCCTCAGCTCCTGCTCCAGAACGGCCACGCGTGTCTGCAGGGAGTTCCGGGACTTGTCCATGTCCAGCCTCAGACTGTCTAGACTGCCGTTCTCCTTGCGTAGGGTCTGCAGCTCAGCCTTGATCCTGCGGCCCTCCTCCTCCAGCACACCGTTGCGTCCTTTGTAGTCCCGTATAGTGGCCTCGGAGCGGTATTTGTGCTCTGTGAGTTCTTTGTTGGAGGATTCCAACTGGTCTAGCCGAGACTCCAGCTGCTGCAGGGTTTTGGCGTGGACTTGCTCCAGCTCTCGGCGCTCCTTCTCAAACCTCACCTGTAGGCTGGACTGGAACTGGGAACACAATAGTCATACTCAATACTGGTATATAGTACCAGTAATAACAGTCATAGATTGTAAAGTGCATTTTCTGCTTATAAATAAGAAAGTGTAGAGAAGAATTATGAACTATGTTTCATAGGAAAGAGTTTAAGAATTCTGTACAACAACAAATGTCTTTTAATATAAAGAAGAAAAGGACAATCCACGCTTTAACTTAACAAAACTCCACAGATTTGGACACTCACTTGAATGGTCTTCTCCTTCTCCATAGTCAGGTCTTCCTTGTGTTTGGATGAGACATCGGCCTGGCGTGATGCCCATTCATGCTTCAATGAGTCCAGCTCCGACGTCTTAGCTTTCAGGATCTAACCATGAGCAAAGAATTTGACTAAATTATGTGTACCATAGCCATGAATAAATTATAAAAATATTTACTACCCGGTATAACGAAAAAGAAACAAAATTGATTTTATGCTATACTTAAACAACAATGTTTTATTTCCTTTTGGGGTGAAATGAAAAGCTGGTGGTCAGTCTGAGTCAAATAGATTGCCTCTAAAGGAATTGAATGCAGTTTTATCAGATCGTCTTACACTATGAAATGTTGTTGTTGTTGTTGTTTTCTAATCCCTTTTGCTGTGAGCCACTGAGTGCCTCTCGGATGAAATTGCAAGTTTTCATTAATTCAATAATTGCTGGGCTTTTGTGTACAGAGTGTTTTTGATGTTTGCGTTGTTTGGAAGTAGTTGGTATCTTGGATGTTTTAGTTTGGGGCAGTGTAGCAGGAGATGTCCAATGGTTTCCTCATGATAATTGCAGTGTCGGCAGTGTGATTCCCATGCTGAGTCTATTTTGTTGATGTGGTTGTTAGTGGAGAGGTGTCCAGTTCCGGCTATGAAATAAAGCTTGATGATATCAAGTGAACTTTGTTTTTGTTGCTATTCACTGCCGTGGAGTTATTCGCTCTTATCGGCCAATGCCAGTCTTATGTACTTGTATGACGTCTGAGCTGATTGGGGGGTCCATAAAGAATGCTGTGGGTTGTTGGTTGAAGAAATAGGTAGGTTTGTCTTGCCTCTGCGAGGAGGTGGGAAAGTGAACTTTAAAACAAACCCTGAGATACATTTTCACACTGAGACATGAAGGAAGTCTTTTTCTAGTACCTGTTCTTTTTCCTCAAGTTGTTGTGTCAAGTCATTTGAGGTATGTTCAAATTTGTGCTGAATCATTTTGTAGCTGTCCTGAAAAACAAAAAAAGATGAAAGTGAGTAAGAACGTTTTGAAAATTAATAAATGGAAATGACCTGACAAATTATTTAAAGAGTGAAATGTATTGTAAATAAGCCAAAAAAATGTAACATGTTTCCTATGTACCATTAAACACTTTCCCACATATGTTTTCAAAAGGTATTGTCTTTTCTGTGCAGTATGCTAATAGATTTATGATATCTATTTAAATGAAACAATAAGTAACCCTTTTATAACAATTTGTAAACAATGAAACTGTGTGATGACAAGGTGACATCATCTGAATTCTTCAATTCCAACTTCTTATAATCAGCAAAATATTATCAATTATCATTTTCCGGTTTGTCGTCTATCTATATAGATTCTTTTTTCCGGGTGAAAACTAATTCTTTTCTTTTTTTTAAGTGATAACAACATGTAATCTTTACTTTTAAAGGCTCTACCCGATATCTAATTCTTTCTAAAATTGACTTTCTCCCTGTCCCATTCATAGAATGGGTTAACCACTAGTGATATATAATATACAATCATGATTTATTTTTTAAAATCTTGAACCTTGAGTTGTTTCAAGCATCCAGCCAGGTGAGTTTTGACATCTGCATCAGATCCAGGTAAAAACTTCAAGGTCAGATGGTTCAGGTGTCTGAATGGGTTTGTCTCCACCAGGTTCATGGAACACGACGTCAGGCTGCTGCCACCTTCTGCAAACTGGACAATGAATCTACGGAACACAATTGTAGCAATGATATCAAGAGTTTAGATCATGATCATGCATTCACATCATATTCAACTTTCTATATGTAATAGGGTTTCTGGCAAAGTATTATGTAGATGTCAGACTGTTACTCCATTTACAAACTGAACAATGAATCTACAGAACAGAATTGTAGCAATGATATCAAGAGTTTAGATCATGCATTCACATCATACTCAACCTTCTACATGCAATAAGATTTCTGGCAAAGTATTATGCAGATGTCAGACTGTTACTCCATTTACAAACTGAACAATGAATCTACAGAAAAGAAACTGGACATGACATCAGAGGAAAGCAAAAAAAGGAAGGACGCTCAGAAAATGGATTGATATCAAGGAATTGAGAAGGAACTTTGTAGTGGAGTGAGCAAGAGAGACAGACAAACTGGGAAGATCCTGAACCTTTTCAAAACCGCCCATTAGGACGCTATTGATGAGCAGACTTGAGATAATCAATTCACATCACGTTCAACCTTCTACATTCTACATGTACACAGTTCCTAGCAAAGTACTAGCAATTGTTGTTGTTGCTATTCACTGCCATGGTGTTATTCACTCTTATCGACCAATGCCGTCTTATGTATTTGTATGAATGTCTGAGCTGATTGGGGGGTCCATAAAGAGTGCTGTGGGTTGTTGGTTGAAAAGGTAGGTAGGTCTTGCCTCTGCGAGTGCAGGGCATTTCAAGAGGAGGTGGGATGAATAAATCTGTCACCTTTATTTCAGCATAATTTACCACTTAATCTCCACATTGACACTAACAAGGCAAATGCAAGGTTTTTGTTTACACACAGACAATGGGCAAAATCCCAGACTCACTTTGGGTTCTCTTTCTCCTCCTCCCTCAGACACATGACCAAGAGGTCGATGACTTTCTGTGGGAAAGCTGTGAAGTCCACCAGTAGGCCTTGCTGGATCTTCAAGCTGAGAATTTGAAGGGGATTAAAAACAACGAAAAGATTAATGAAAAAAATTAGAACATAGTACATACTGAGATACTCACATAGCGAATAATAGATCATTAAATGTTCATGTTATTGAATAGTGTATCTTGAATGCCCTTTTCATTGCTAATTGATATAGTATAGACAATACCAGAATGAAGTGAGACTATCAATTACAATTTACACTTAAGACATCACGCATTCTTTCCAGTGAACGGTTATCTTAGAATGTTTTCAGTGAGGCCAAGACTGACACCAACATGGAGGCATACAAGGTAGAAATGTGTACATTCCACTACAAACTCGGTCCGGGATCAGCCAATCAGACGGGAATCTGGAAAAGAATCGTAGAATTGATTCCGATTCTTCGAGTTGAGAGATAATGTCTAGCTCCATGCCGATTTCCAATTCTAGGACAAAGGGGGACGAGAGCTTAAAAAGTCAGCGATTCTTTTTTTTTTTGTACCCCCCCCCCCCCCTCTTTCTTTCTCTCTCTCTCTCTGTTTTTGTCCCTCTTTGTTGCAAACATTCTTCCGATTCTTAGACAGGAGAATCAAGATCCTGATTCCGTGAAAAGAATCGAAAGAACTGATTCTAGAATGGAGAATGACCCGGGGCTACTACAAACTGTGTACTCACCTCTGAAAGTCTTCCTCCGCTAAATGCAATGTGTACAGAAAGTATAGGTCCTGGTCGTTGGTCAACTTGACCACCAGCTCCTGCAAACACATTGGTACAATTGTCCTAAATGATTTTGTGCATTGGTTGACTATGATAAATAAAAGGTACATGTATTTTGGAATGAGATTAACATAAACACATTTCATTCACCACCTTACATGACCAACTAAAATTTACCCAAACCCCCAAAAAATTACAGGAACAAAATCTGTGTAACTGAATATTGCAAACTGTCCAAAGATGTTTTCACCTTTGAAGCCTTTTCAGTAGAAGAAAAAAGGCAACATGCATCAAATTGGATGAATAGCATACTTTTGATCTTTTGCAGTGAAGATAAGGTAGGCTTAGGTGACTATTTGACGTTTATAGAGATCAACATTCTGAAATTCGTAGAGAAAATGCATAAAAAGAAGAAACCAAACTGTAATGACTTTTGACTGACCTTCCGAGAGTCATGTAGACTTGTGTCATAGCCCATCTGCACCCTGACATGACATTTTCTGTGGATTGAAAACACATCACACGACTCAACACAACTATACCTATACTATACTGTGTGTTGAAAAGTGAGTGAATGAGAGAGAGAGAGAAAGGTGTATGCAGATGTGTCTCACCATGGTTGTTTCAGAACATTGTGAAACCAATTTACCCCCATGGGATAATAAAGAATCTTATCTTATCTAAACAGATACAATTGTTTCATGTACATTTGTTGTGCATCCCAGTTGCTTGATGATGGAGAGTAACAAAACACTGAAACCTTAAACTTTAAAACAAACCAATCATACTGTTAAGATTAAGAAACAATTCAATGAATTGCTTCAGAACAAAAGGTAAGTGAATTAAAACTCAGAGTTGCCAATCCTCCTAGATTCTGGAAGACTGGCAACACTGTAAACTGTACTGTGTAAAAAAGTGATTGACATATGACATAACCACAAAAAGGCAATACAAAGATGTTATGAATAGATACTTCAAATTAAAGAGGAAAAAAAAGAAGAAAGAAAACACAATGTTTAAAAATTGGTATATTATTTTATTATACACTACAATCTTACCGCTCCTCTCTTTCAGATGCCTTGAAAAAGAAAGGGACTTGTTTGGAAAATATTTCCTCCATTTTACTCTTTGCTGTTGCTCTGCAAGTTTTCCAATGTGGGGCTACAACAGCAGTTTTAAAGACCTAGTCTTGCTGTCATGGCTGGTTTTTCCTGAGAATATATAAGACAAGTATGAATTGACAAACATGAATATCATAAATGAATAATAAATAATTAATACCAACTAATGTTACAGTACAGAGGTAGCATCAAAATAAGCATGAGCTTCAACACAAACTAAATTCTATATTCAGGTGCCTGAATTAATTCATTAATTAATGTATAAAGATCTGAATGCGCAGCTTTTAACATTTTAACCCTATACTATATGTCCAGTAAGCAGCACCATACAGCTCACCAAAGTTTCAATATATGAAAACCCCTACAGTCTTAAAGAGTTGAGCATTCATAATACAGAATCATGAAAAAGTAGACCTACATACAGAATCATGTAAAATGTAGACCTACATACAGAATCGTGTAAAATGTAGACCTACATACAGAATCATGAAAAAGGTAGACCTACAAACAGAATCATGTAACAGTAACAGGTAGGCCTACAAAAAGTACCAGTAAATACAGTGTGTGTGTGGGGGGGGGGCACTAGATTAGACACATGTACTACTAGATCGAGTACTAGTAGATCTAGATGGTCCTCCGGTCCATTAGTCACAACTTTTTGGTCTTGGACCGTTATGATTGCCTATACTGTAGTCAAAATAAATATAGTACATTTGTACATTATCATTTCATCATAAACATAATTTAATTCTAGATATATTATCTAGATCTAGTCCATCAATAATTGAACCTAATTCTACTCCACCCTCTCAGTTTCATCACAAAAAATGTATCGTACATGTATATTGTATCTTTGAGCTCAAAGAGAAAAGGCACTATTCACTATATATAAATCGGCAATATTATTATTATTATCATAGAATTGAGGGAGAACTTCGAAAACAGTGCCACCGATAGGATTATGGTTCCCCTCAATCAGGGGCTCAGAGTAGGGTAGGGTTTAGCGTTCCCCTATATCATGGATGAAAGGCAGCACTGTTTGGAAGTCCTTCCAGAATTTACACCAACAGTCTGTACCAGTAGAGTAGATCTAGTAATTCTAGGACTAGGATTAAGTAGGAGAGAGGAGAAGAGTTCATGGGGCTGATTCATGTTCATGGGGCAGGCGGGAGCACGTACGCCGAAACCTAATGCGTTGTCCGCTTCAAAGTCAAAGGCAGTAATTCACGTCGGTAAACTTTCGCTGCTTTTGTGTACGTTCAATTCTGTAACCGACGTACATTTCGATGTGAGAATTTTCCAGTTTTCCAAGACAGAACCCATCCAATGGAAGTCTACAATGACCAACAAATTTTGTTTTACAACACAAGCCATTCCTGATTTGTTCGTTTATGTTAGAATTAATGTCAAGTAAGTGTGAGATAGACAAAATGCACAGCCCCCTGTCCTGAGTGCAAGTGCTGTTAGGAGTTCAAACAGAGTGGGTCAGTAGCCAATTTTCGCTGGAAAAATTCATCATCTATGGACTTCCATTATACAACACTACTAGCTGTGTGCCATTGATGATGTCATTTTTCCAGCAAAAAGCAGCCACAGATCCACTATGCAACAGACACCAGGAAAACAAGAACATGAATTCGTGAACAAGAAACACTTCCATTCAATAAATGTTCAGGTGCTTCAAAGATGTAGTGTGTTTGAGTTCATGCCCATGTGTATGACTTATTCTTGACCTAGGCCAAGTCGTCGATGAAGTGGTCCGGTTTCTCCACTTTTCATGCAATTGAAATGTGCAGTCAGTATGTTTTTTTTGTTTCATTGCGTAATCTAGGCCTAACTCTACATTTGTATTACTATTAGTATTACCTTCTTGAAATTACTGTGCTACATTGTACAGTCGAACTTATTATACTTAGGCTACTATGAATAAGCCAAAGAGCTGTTCAATATGTTGGCATCCAAACATTAGCTTGGGATACCTAATACTAGTATGATTAGCTGGGCCTATTGTATCTCGTGTGTCCTTCTGTCTAGGCCCACAAACATGTATCAAGTTTGTGTGTTTTTGTGGTGGTGATTCTGTTTGTGTGCATATGTATTTCACAGTTAATGCAAATCAAAATGAATCTCTTGCAGGTTATCTGAAACAGCACAGCATCAAAATATGAACGACCGCGCAAGGAGTACAGGTAGTAGTAGTATTAGTATTAATATTAATAGTATAATTTGACTGTGGCCAAAACCATGAACTGTAATAAATTGTCTGCATTACATGTATATTGTTTATTGAATCGTGCATGTAAGCCATAAATTTGGCGCAACCTACTAATGACAACACATGAGGGTTCGTTATACATGTAGTTAGTTTAGAGTTGCCTATGTTGCGCATGTATGGTCAAAGTGATTAGTAATTCGAATAGTATCTGTATTATTAAAAGTAATCTTCACTACACTATCTAAAGGTAATTTTCACGTAACTTTTACCTTTTTCAAGAAATAATTTATAATTGACTTGTACCGCACGCCCACACACACCATCATTTTGAAAAAGTTGTCAAGGACTCCACATATTAAAAATGTTTTAAATTTTTATTTGCATTTGTATTATGTACAATCAGACGCATATGTACACGAGTCAACATGGGTAATGAAAATATGAATAACAACAATGGATGCTTATGATGATGAGTCAATCAACCATATCTTTTTCAAGTCTCCGAATTCTCAGAGATGTTTCTGTCGCCTGTAATTCAACAAGTTTTCTTTTAGCTTCAATTTTAACAGTTCTCGCAGCCGTTTCCGTTGCCTGTAATTCAAAAAGTTTTCTTTCAGCTTCAATTTTAACAATTCTGGCAGCTGTTTCTGTTGACTGCAATTTCATCAGATCATTTTTTGTCTCATTTTTTTCAATCTGACTCTTCAGGTACTTTGTCAATAAAGAGGACCCTGCAAGCTCTTCGAGCAACGCCTCGATCTCATTCTTTCTCTTCTTTCGCCTACTTTCATCAGGACCATCTATATTATTCAGAGGTTTTTTTCTTTTTCCTTCTGTAAGTTCCACCTCCACTGGTTCACATTCTTCAGTTTTGATGGTGACCGTGCCATCTTCCTCTCGAACAGCAATGGTGACTTCTGGAAGAAGAAAAACATTAAATTATAAGTACATGTACTACTAGTGTCTAGCAACTTTGAGATAGACAATAATAGGTGCATCAAGACTTTACAAAAACTCTCACTTATGTAAACAATCTAGGGAATGGGGGGTGGGGGGGGGGGGGGTGCAGTTTTTGAAAAGAAAGTTAAAAAATAAAGCATTCTGGTTGGGGTTTTCTAACAAATTGAGGCGAGAATAAAAACGGCTAATGATAACTTAAGTGAGCATACAGACACCAATAGATGTAAAGCACTTTGAGCTCTCCAGAGGAAAAGCGCTATATAATATAAATGCCATCTTTACTTTACATCAAAGAGCTAAGACATAAGAGATTTGTCTTATGATCAATACCAATCTTATATTAATAAACACATCAGACTGTTGTCTACGAATACAACTACAACCATGAAATATACCTGGAAGATGAGGAATGGGTTGGCATGACACAGGTCTTGGAATGGGCAAGTTTGTGGAGTTTGGTGTAGATTGGCTGTTCCAAGCAACAGGTATGAGAGATCCATGTGCATGAGTTGACTGTGTCACATCCACTGCAATATTAAATAGATGACAATAATAAGAGCATTTCGTTTGTAAGCGCTTTCCCTGAATAGCTCAAAGTCAAAGCGGTTAAAATTGGCACC
>JAUELK010258756.1:0-16267 GCA_031471215.1 Gastropteron pacificum | reverse complement strand
TTCATTCATTCATTCATTCATTCATTCATTCATTCATTCATTCATTCATTCATTCATTCATTCATTCATTCATACATTCAACCATCCATCCGTCTGTACATCCGTCCGTCCATCCATTTATTTATCCACTCACTCATTCATTCATTCATTTATTCACTCATTCATTCATTCATTCACAGTTCATCCTGGGCTTCAGCATGGTGACCCTTGACACGGTGACCTATGGCACCTACACGTACCCGGGATGGGCAGTGACTTACGGATGGGCGCTGGGCATTCTGACCGTGGTTCCCGTGCCCGTCACAGCTATCATCGTGTTATACAGGACGCCAGGGAAATCCTTGCTCATCGTGAGTGGTGATCACATAGTTGTGGCTGATACAAATACTACTGCTATTACATTTATATGTACAAGAACAGCAGCAACAACAACAACAACAACATCATCAACAACAACAACTACTAACTACTCCCTCAGCGGTTAGATCTAAATTTAAATATTAAGTCGTTCGAGATGGGATACGATAAGACAAGATATACGTTAGTAATCCATTAATTCGGGCGTTGTGTTACATGTGTTAAATGTCTAGTGTACAGTTCTACAGGTTGAAACTATAATTCTTCATGCCCCCCCCCCCCCCTCCCTTTTCATTCTTTTGCATGGTATTGTATTGTGTATGCACTCTTTTCATCCCTTCTCTGGGATGGCGGACTAGCTCAGTCGGTAGCGTGCCGGACTCGGGATCCAACAAGCTAGGGTTCGAGCCCCGACTGGGGGAGTTCCGTAAACCATTGGGAAAGGTTTTGTTACCACCATTTCCTCACCCCACCCAGGTGTAAAAGGGGTACCCGGCTATAGGCATGTTTCTGCGCTTGTGTTCAATATTTGTGGTGTGCTATGTGTTGTATGCGTTAATAGCCTGTCGGGGATGTAATAGATGTAAAGCGCTTTGAGCTCTTCGGAGGAAAAGCGCTATATAAATGCCATATTTTTTTTTCTTCTCTTTTCCATCCAGCGTTTGAGGCGTGCGACCAGGCCGGACCCAAGCTGGGGCCCCGCCAAGCCAGAAGACAGGAAACGATATCTTGCCGAGATCGGAATGATGGACCTGGAGCATGTTACATCAGACTGTGGGGATTCCCCTAGCAAGTCAACCGGGGTCTACGATGACGTCACGGCCACTTTCCTTCCTCAAAACACAGAAAATGCCTGATGTGATACACGCTCTTCAAAGAGAAAATGATGATAATGTTAACTCGCGATGTTAATTAATAGTTGCACTTGTTACCTTGTTGAGTCTACACCGGTCTGCACCAACACGGGTGTTTTTGTACTCTTTATAGAACACATTAATGTGACGTCATGGCGGCTAGTGGCGTTGTCTCTGATCCGAGGCCAGAGAGCTTGTATATTAAAAGCTATCTGTCCGAGCCTACACGTAAGAACATGACAGATTTCATGTTCCATTCAGGTTTTTTTTCTTCAAAATTAAGAAGAAACCGCCATTTGGGCTATATTGTCTTTATTAAGGTTGTGTTTTTTTTAAGGAGAACAATAGCCAGAATCATAAGGCCGAAGGCTATATGCTGTTTATGCACACGGGACGCACTGGGGTTGACTACGCGAAAATAACGAAGTGTCTGTACGTAGGGTCTGTGATGTCACTTGAATGCAAGGGTACCTCGCACACTGCTATACTAGATCTACCTTCAATTGAAGACTGACACTCTTCGTAGTCAGTGTTCACGATTGATAATACAGTCATGCACATAATATGCAACCAATCCACGTTATTTCTTTCAAACCAGCCTTCCGATAAGGGAGGCAACCGAAATATAACAAACGATCTTTTAAGTGAAAAGTAACAAAGGGCGACAGAGACTGTGAGAACGGCCAAAAGGCCAAAAGGCCTAACAACGTCCAGAAGTGATATCATATCACGTCTTATGAAAGCAAAGAATGCCTTAGTTAAGCCCTTTAAAAAGCAAAACGAACCCTTAACAGCCATTTCAGTGTGTACGTATTATAGTCTTCTATTTGTAAGTATATAAGGTAAGAGTAATATTAAATACCGGTACCTAAAAAATAGCAATCCTCATTCGATCCAATTCTACTGGCGGCACAGTGGACGAAGGGCCGCGCGGTGGCCGAATGGTAAACACGTTGGATAAACGAGTTTGATCTCCAACTTAGATCCCACATCTTGTATTATGCTCTCAGCGGCTTAGAGCACTTAGGTGGATTTGTGCGCAAAAGAAACAAATTATTATCATTATTATCATTTATCTAAAAAGTGTCGCTTGGGGTGTAAAGCTCAAACTAAAACCAAACCAAAGTGGAGGAAGGGTTATCTCGTTTGGCTCTCCACAGCCATCCTGTCCACGACAGACGTTCATACGTAGGTCCCACTTCTCACATGACCTCAAAATGTGTCGCTACTCTTGTGTATGGTTTTGTAATGTGGGCCAAAGGCCTTATACATATACCAATAAAAGCATTCAATTCAAATTGCGTCGCTAGGGTTGAACAACTCAACTCAAATTGAGCGCCCGTTTGTTCTGTGAATTATTCCTGTGATGACCCTAAACCTATTTTACACCAAAATCTTTCACCGTGTATAGTTGGGTACCCTTTTTACACTGGGAGAGGTGAGAAAGTCCTGATAAATGACACTTCTAAGAGAAGAGTACGCCATAGTGTTGGATGAAAACGCAATCTACATGTATCTCAAAATCCAGTGTACTCGCCCAGGAGTCGTTAGAATAGTATGCACTATGCACATTATTATTGTATGACGTATGGTTTATATCACGTATATTATAAACATCCCATGATGTACTGAGGATAACATGTCCCAGGCATATCACATGATTGTGTTATCATCCTACTGAAAAAATAAGACAATGCTTACATGTAACAGCATCATAGAATCATAGTTATCATTGTAATTACAGCAACTAGGGCCTACAATAAGAATGTATCATACTATGATTAGGCCTATAATGTAACGAACGTTTATTGATATGATAGTGATAATAACAATACACAGAGTTTGCTATCATAAGGGCACATGCCGTGATGTGTGTCATTTGGTGCAATTGTACTGTAAATGCTACATGCATGTATCATAGTCATGTAAACAATTTGTTATGTAAACCCCACAAGAAATAAACTTTACTATTGAATGGTAAAAGCTTACCATCATTCTATTTATATGTGTTGTTGTTGTTGTTGTTGTTGTTGATGATGATGATGATGATGATGATGATGATGATGGTGATGATGATGATGATGATGATGAAGATGCTGCTGCTGATGATGGTGATGATGGTGATGATGATGAAGATGGACAACAAATATGATAACCCAACGTGTTAACCAATCTTCCACTGTGCAGTAAGAATTGAACAACAAAAGAAACGCAACAACTCTCTGAGACAACACAGTTGTATAGCTTGAATATACAAGCAAGCAAACAATAGTGAAATGCAAAAACATATGACTTATCAACAAAAACAACCAACATTCTGTGTGGCCACAGTGAGCATTAATCATTGCCTGGCATCGACGAGGCATCGACGAAGCATCATGTGTATTATTTTTATTGATGGTGGCGTTGGTAGTATCAATTCCCAAACACATCGGACGCTGTTCTTAAGTTACAGTGCTGTCGTAGATCTGGGCTGAAACTCACTCAGTTCCCTTTGTAAGAGTACCATTGAAACACTCGATGGGGCTACAGTCAGGACTTTGTGATTGCCATAGCACCACCCCGATGGGGATGTGTTTCAAGCGTGCAAACGTCGTTCTTGCTGTTGTCGTGTTGGAAAGTGGGGTAAGGGTTTTGATACGACATTGGGCTGTTGGGCCACTTCCTCACCCAGGACCAGTATTTTTTAACACAACTACTGGTCCCAGAGGATATCAATATGGGTACAATGGCTGGACACTGCTCTTGTAGAAAGCAATGGCAAACTACTACAAGTACTATTGCCACGGAAACTTGAACATGAAAGCGAACAACACAAACAAACAAAGAAGTCTTGACGAGAATTCGTATTTCATCACCAACTTTACTACAAAATGTCAAAAATTGAAACTGAACTATTTTGGCCACACCAAACGACACGAGTCACTTGAAAATCACATCCTGGAATCAATGATGGAGGGCAGAAGAGGCAGAGGAAGACCAACAATAAGATGGGAACAGGATATAAGGGACTGGCTGGGAACAACAACTACAGAAGCAGGCAGAATGGCAAAAGACAGAGTGGGTTCAAGAGACAACGTCCTGCAAGAAGACTTGCTGACACAGACATGTCACAGTAAGTCGTTCAGACTTGTGGCACCCAGTATAAAGATGCATGACCAGCCCAAGGGATCGACTGTGACGATGTTTTGGTCATCAATAAGACGAGTGTGAAGATGGCGCCGCACTGCTTAGATTACGACCTTCCTTGCTTTTCCGTGGTAGCCCGTGCCCGCCGTGCCGTTTCTGTCGCAAAACGGAAGTGATCGTGGTGATGGTGGTAAAAAAAGCATAATTTGATCTTCTTCTTCCAATTATGACTGCAGCCTCATATACAGAGGACTTTTGTCTTGCTGACGTCACACGAGGCTTGTGTACTTCTTGGGTGGTCTGTTATAGTGCCCATCTGGGTGAAGAACACAACTTACTAAAACAAAAATCGGGCTCTTTTTAAAATGTGAAAAATCTTTTATCTGAAAATCATATACATTTGAACCAATTACCCCCCTTGACCTGAAATTAAGTAGGAAGTACTCATCATTCACACTGTACTTACCGGGGACTTCAATTATCAGGGGTGGGCGAAGATTTCAGTTTTGATAAGTTTTTCTAGCGAATTTCAAGGAAAGTTTCGTATATGGTGTGTGTTGCGTTTCTTTTGTGGGTCAGTATAGATAATTTGGCAGTTGGAAGTTTGTTGATTCTTGCAAAATTCAATAAATCTCTTCTCGAAGCTTCAAGCTGTTTGGCTGTGAGGTTGGATACATGCATGTTTAATGTGTTTTAAATTAAATACCATGCAGTAGCATGTCTTATAAAAATAATATACATGTCCTGGTAGAATACAAATACGAACACACACACATACAAAGACAAAAATACATGTATACAATATGAAACTATTGCATACTTACATATTACCACACACAGAATACATGCATACACAGACAACCACACACACACATAAACACACACGCAAATAGAAGCAAGTGAAGGCCTGAGGTTTCATATTGAAAAAGAGCATTGTGTAGCCCTTTTATTTTTTCAATACAGTCAGAGATAAATAATAAGTAAGAATAACAATGTTAATATAATATGGTAGCAGTGGCAGTAGTCAATGATATCGCAAGTACAGCCAAATCTCTTTCAATTGAAGTCATCACCAAAAGCCTGAAGGTAATGAACCATTAAACGTTTCAATAATCCAATATATTTCTCTTTCCCCGTCCTTCCAGATGTGTTTTACAAGATAGCAACCAATACAATATCAGTATCAGCCAACGTACATGAAATATTTCAAGGTCAAAAAGCTGCACTGAGAATAGAAAATAAAAAAAAGTCACTTGCTGATATGAACGAAACAATTTCATCATATTAAAAACACAATAACAATGCCACTGAAACTGCTGTGTGAAACCAAACAAAATTTAAGAAAAACGCTACGTATAGTAAGATGTTTTCCTGCATAGTGTCTATGATGATTAAGATATCTTTATTTATTTTCGAAAAATGAATGCAGTAAATAAGAGTGAAGCAAAAACAGGAATGATGAAACGCGCATATAAATATGTTGGTTGACGTATGGTGTCTATGAAATGATCAGCCATTTATGTAGAAATGTAAGATAGTGTTTCCAGATTTCTCATCCAATCTTCGAGAAGGGGAATGCCCGTGCTCAGCAATGAGGTAATATTGTTGTCAAAGATGCATTCAAACATACTGATGTCAGACACGTGTGCTTGAAACAGCATGCATGTCCAACTAACATGAAGGATTCACACACCTTGTAAACTGTTTGGAATATGGCTCTATACGTAATGAACACAAAGTTTCTTTCCATGTTATGAACGCGTCTCATTCGCGCATATTTCCCACTTGCAGAGTGTACAAACGTGTATGTATATGTATAAGCATATGCACTGTGTAAAACTGAAGTGTAGAGGTTTTTTTTTATCATAACATGGGCACAAAATATACATTTGAGTGCTGTCTTTCATCTGGCATAACAAAAAACAACCTGTCAAATATTGTTGTACACATACAAAAAAAAATTAAAATTCAACTTTCACGTGGCATAACGACAACCTGTCGACTGTTATACACACACAAACATATCAACACTGCATCAAATAACTTTGAGTGGAACAGAATCTGTACAGTTGTCAGTATATATACACAACAATAATGGTCCAAATATACAGATTGCACGTCTATTTGTTGGTCGTCTGCCTGCACTGCGCAGTTCCTATTCAAACAGAATCATACACAGAGAAAGATGACGTAAGATAGGAAACAAAACTGTATATTCATTTTACTAGGAAGTATAATTGCATAGTAGGAACCTGTACAAGTACAAAGGTTGTTATGTAATAAATTACTGAGTGGCTTGTGTACATGCGTGAACTATTTCATTATGCTAATATGGCATCTGATACGAATACTTTAACAACCAAAGTCATCAAAGAGAGGCAATATGCTGCAAATAATAATAATAGTATCTACCTTATACACATCAGGCATTATCTTTTTCTGAACGAGAGCATCAAGAAATTGACTCAAATCTTGGAAGCTTGTTTCAAAGTCAACAATCTGATCAAGTAATCTATGTGGAATAATTTAAAAAAATAAAATAGATCAAAATAGCATGAAATAATACACATTTCTAATACACAGAAGTAATTTCCAAACTCTAAACTGAGACCTCTGAAGACGTGGTCATGTCCATAATAACATTAGCAACAACGAAAAGAAATATGAAGTTTAAACAGATGAAGTTGATGAAGGCCAATATGCTGTAAAGTGTGTGTACTCTTCATAGATGTAACAAAGGTCTGCACCAGTATATTGATAATGTAATAACACTTTATGACTGCAACAAGAATCACTATTTTTCTTACAAAAAGTAAGAATGTTGCCAATGTTACTATAATAAACAATGGATATGGTACCATGGTACATCATATTCAGCGCTGATGCTGTTGTTGCTTTGTGTGGGTTTTTCACTCTTCGAGTCACCACTAATAGTGGCCTCTTTATGCAATTGTGCAATGCGGCCATAAGACCCCTTCAGACCAGATCCAGCATTGATACAAAATTCCGACATAGAAAATTCCAGTTGTAAAGAGCTAAGTAATTCACAAAGATGATGATTATGTCTCTGCCATTTGTCTCTTGTTTTGTCTGTTTGAAAACTGAAATGGCACTAAAATAGATGAACATACCAAAAGGCACAATACATTGTATACATTTTGTGCTGCATTTTGTCTTACAAGAATAATTCTGTATTTACACAAAGTATTTTAAATCCAGGCAATAGTACACCGTTGATTAAAAAAATCATTGATAGATATTTCTTTTACATACAAACCGGATTCTTCTAAAAGGTGAGAAAATGCTAGATAGGGTGACAGGTTAAAAATAAATGTTGAAAACCATAGTATGCTTTATCGAAAAGACACTTGAAAAGTGTAAATTTCCATCAGAAAATCAAAAAATAGATTTAAATGTATTACAAGGAAAGCCTATGATCTTCTTTGTCTTCCTACATCTGTTATCAACCTCGACAAAGCCAAACTCCTTCATTAGACTGAGAAGACTGACCACGCCTTAGTAACTGCTCGATGTAGATCAAGAGAACCCACCTTCAATGCACAAATAAAATTTACCCCATTGGGATGGATAACTGTATGTAAGGCCTCTCAGATTGCTGTAAAAAGTTAAAAGCAAATGGTGTATTGCATAGGCTTTAAGAAGAGAGCGGTGTAATAATTACATCAAATTTACATTGTTGCATATATGTGAAGATTCAAACACTGATACTTATAACTGCCACAATAAAAAAGTCTGTATACAAGATCCTCTAATCTTACCAGAGATAATAATATGACAAATGTACAACCGAATGAGGTGAGAGCTCCTTTACTTTGTACTTTTAACATATTAACAGATAGAACCAACTAAAAATGATCCATGTCCTGGACTCAACATTGATTTAAAATCATGAAACATAAAGGACTTTTAACAACATCCAACTTTAACCAAGCTGTTATAAAAGGTTGAAAATAACATCTCCAAACTTTCTGCTCCATTCAGCATTGCATCTTCGAATCCAACAGCCTTTGAGTCCCTGCTCTTTGGCCCATTCAGTGGTGCCTCGCACAGCGTTAAAGGAAATATGTCTCTCGTAGGTTCCTTTGTCGTAACAACAAGATACATTCCAAGATCACATTGCTACAGAGATGAAATGAACTTGAATCACACTTTGGTTTCCGGTCCTGAAGATTCTGTCTGCTTGAACGAGTCTCGCAATCTCTCCAGGAAGTTAGAGGTCATATGGGCGAAGATTTTGGAGTACCATTCTGGTGTCCTTCCCCTGCAAAGCAAACCAGATGTCATGGTGTGAATATAAAGCAACAGAGAATAATCATCTAAATATAGACTTGAGCTAGGGCCTAAACTGTTGAAAGGTCTCTACTAGTAAAAGTAACGCTAATAAATAATAACAACTGTATATAAAAGTTTGTCCTTCTTTATGTCCATCCCAGTATTGTATGGATAGAGCTCTATTGTGTATGACAATGCAGAGATGCCAACCCCAGGACATTTTTTGAGGGAGATCCAAGCTATTTTTTTTTAGTGAGATTCAATTTTTTTTATGGGTTGTGATAGGATTTGTAATTAGCGTAAGAAATACAAAAAAAGACAGAAAGAACTAAATCCACCAACAAACAAACGAGACTAGAAGCCAGTGAGAAGTCCTGCATAAAAAATACAAAAGAAAGAAAGACTGCCATAAACAAACAGATAAATAAACAAACAAAAACCCAAGCAAAGATTGGACAAAACGACGGAAATAAATAAAACAAATGAACAAACAAATATAAAAGCCCAAAGAATCAGTGTGGAACCCGTGTGTACCTCGTGTCCACACGTGTGACGTGAGTGATCCTGGCCTTGCCAGAGCCGCAGGGCTCCATGAGGGTGTGAGATCCGTGGTCCACCGCCCGCGCACCCTGCGTCTCTCCACCCACATCCTGGTGCTCCACCGACATAGAGATGAGGGCACATGCACCACGCTGGAGGTCACTGCGCCAGTACCTGGACACACACACGCAAGGTTCAGATATGAAGTATTTTACATATTTTTATTTTTGTTAGCATTTTTTATTTTCAACTTTTCACAATACATGTACAACAATGATACGTGCATCCCAACATCAAGGCAATAAAAAGCGATACACTCCCCTTAGTCATTAGACAAAGGAAGAATAATGTACAAAGTCTACCCATAAGGACATTGTATTTGTATGTGGGCTTACTGATTGAATGAAATGTCATCAGTATTTTAGATATTATGTATTGTATTAGGCAGTGTTGGAAACGTAAGGTTAAAGGGAGGTAGCTTCATTTTCTAAACATTGTTAATGATGATGTCATTATGTTTCATCGGTTATGCCCCTTTGTAAACTAAGCACTAAACAAAGGAGTTTTTTTTCTCCCTCTGTAACGAGTGTGGTTTGTTGATTTGTTTTAAGCAATTACTTTGGAGTGGTTGCATGAACAGGAGGCAAATTTGAAGGCCCTCCATTCCCAGGTTGCAGAGCTGGGCTGTCATGGCTCTCTAGGTCTATAAGACCACTTGAAGAGCAATTTGTGCCTGATCACAACAACAACAACAACAACACCACAAACAGTGTACCCACCTGAGCACACAGAAGTGCCTGGAAGGGTGCGGCGCCATACTGTTGACCTGGTACTGGAAGATGTCCGAGTGGTCTGGGTCCAGGCGTTCTACCACAGACCAACTCAACAAGTCCTCGTCCCACGCATGTCTGTGGGGGGGACAACACGTAGCGTAGGGTTATTATCTATATAAATAAGAGTCAAACTTTGAATTTCAAAGCAGATCTCCTCCGTTTATACAGCCCCAAAATGGATGCGGTTTTCGCCAAAGTTACGCTTTCGTTCTGCTTTGTGTAATAAGAATAAGAAACCATTAATTTATAACAATTTGTATACAATAAAACTGTGTGGTGACAAGGTGACATCGTCTGAATTCTTCCATTCCAACTTCCTTCAGCAGAGCGTGTCACTACATAGAATCTCATGGGCCAGACCTGACTCAACAAGACATATTATAATGTGAGTACTAAACATATACAAACCTTTCATGCATGAGTCTGGTGAGTACTTCAATGGGGGGAGCCTCAATGTCCACGACAAATTTCCATTCCTTCAGAGGGCAGTCGTCCATGGGCTTGCGATGACTCACTTCCACATCTCCTATGGTACACGCACCCATCCAACCTCGGTTCTTGTCATGAGCCTCCTGAGAAAGGAAGTGAATTGGTTTATACATTTATTGAGTTACGCAATCGTGATTGCTCATGAATGTGATAAACAAACCTTAATCTTTTTATAACATTTCAATTCTTGTCAATGTTACTATCATTGTTGTTCTTATTATAATCATTGTTATTAATATCATTATGATAATTACTATCACTCTTATTATCTTCAAGCTTCTTCTTCCTTGTAAGCAACTACAATCATCGAGCTGATTATTTTGTCACTATTATAAGGGGTCTGCGAGCGGATTTAGAGTGGTTAAAAAAACAAAACAAAAAAGCCTTAGAACGGACATGAGGCCACTGACACCTTCGTTATATAAATGCTATCTATTATTATTATTACTATTATAACATTTTGCAGGAGGTTGTTCCATTTTGCAGAGGTATTCCTACCTTGAGCACCATCTGGATTCGCTCCTGACCAAACATCTTGACTTCCCCGGCAGGGTCATCTCCACACGGGTTCTGCAATGGTGCCGGCTCCATCTGTGCCAGGGACTGAACCTGGAGCTGTCTGAACTGATGGCCGGGCACCTGGGACAGGGATCAACATAAGTTAATAGTGACATAACACATTATCATTTTTGTTAATTATGATATGATAATGATATGATAATGATAAAAGGGAATCTGTACAGCGCACATATGCACTGAGGTGCTCTATGGTGCTAAACAATTTCATGCATACACACACACACACACACATATTATGTAATACAATTTTCACAAACATAGTGATAGACAGTACTGAGTGCGTAAAAGACATGTAAAGAGAGTAAGTGGCCACAAAGAGTTCAGGAGTCCTTATGGACAACTTAGAACAAATTCTATTCACTGTGAGAGGAAAATGGACACCACAAATCAAAAGAAACAATGCAGAGCAGAAAAAAAGCTTACACGGCGCAAACACTACTCACACAAATCATTGCTTTAATTTCTCACTGGCATCCCTCTCTTCTACACTGGTCTAGTTAAGTAATCCATTCTTTTTCTCTTCCGAATTAGTTATTGAAATCTAAAATTGTGCCAACAGAAAATGATCCTTGCTCGTGAAGGGACTAAGGCATCAAAGGAAGACAACACTGAGAAAACCCTGAACACTTGAACTCACTGTAAAGAGTTTCTTGCTTTCAGAAATCATCATGGTCAGACACTCTTGCGCAGCTTTCTGTTCCATTATCTCCCTTGGGTCTGGAATACCCGGAGAGTTCTTCCTGTTCCTGCGAGGGCTCTGTGTGGCGATGTGCCGGGAGCCCAGCATGAACACAGTGGGTGTGAAACACACGGCCAGGTTGCTGGCGTTCATCTGGGGACACAGGAGCAATGGGTTGAGTTTGAGCTCTAAAAAAGGAAGCTGTATTATTCTATTATATTAAACAATACAAATTGGCAAAAAAAAATAAATGCTGAAGCACAACACAAATTTAAACATAAACGCCCTTAAACAAAGCATTATCACACACAAAAGAAATGTAGAAAATACAGAGTAATTCTCTAATCAAAATGAAAAAGAAAAGAAAAAGGTATGGATGAGAAGTTTAAAAGACTAAAGACACAAAATACGAGAGTACATACTTGGTGCTCCTTCTCGTGTGTGGCAATGTCGCTCAGGAAAAGAAGAATTGACTGCAAGACCTCACGGTTCTCGTCGGGAAGCAGCAAGATGGCCGCCTGTATGGCCTCTAGCCTCTGGGGTTCTGGGACATCTGCAAAGTGAACAGTGAAACTGTGAGTGAAAAGTTTTCATGACTAAGTCTATATGATTTAATGACTTTGTCTGGTCATATGCCTATTGGTTCAGTAACATAAAATACAGATAATCCCATAAAAAAGTGTACATTGTTAAAAAGCGATAACTCGGTAATGGTTTGATATTGGAAAACAACAAATAATTGACTAATGCCTCTTGTGAATGTTACAAAACAGACAAAGCAACAAACAATAGAAAGGAGAGACTTAATAATAACAATAATAACTTTATTTGAGTGTTTTCCATAAACAACAATACTCCAAAACACTTTACATTTGAATATAAAAATCAGTCTAAAAATACCAAAATACATGTACAATTTCACTTACGGTTGTAAATGCTGCGGAATGTTTCAGAGAGCTTGCTTGTCAAGAGACATTCTGGCAAGTCCCTGAAGTAAGTCTTCAGCATGTCTGCCACGTTGTATGCATTGACTCCCTCAAAGTCTGTGGTGTCTGTGGAACAAAGGACATCAGAGCTCACAAAACGGACGCAGGCTAGCATGTCACTTCATTGGTAGACTATGCAAGAAACATTTTTTTCTTTTGTGTATAGCTGAATTTTACACTTTGAGCTCATTTATGTGGGAATTCAGTACATTATAACTAACCTAGATTATCATCATAATTACCATATCTATCTGTACTAAGTTCAATATGTTCATGAGAAAATTTTTTTTATTTAGAACCTGGTAAAGAATTAACAAGTCAAGATGTTGTTCCTACCAGGGTGAGCCTCCAAGTAATCCCGAAGCTGTTGAATCTTTGACTTGACTCCAGACTTCCTGAAGATGCCGACGGCACTCTGCGAGGTCTTGCGGAGATATCTCATGGCATAGAGCACACACTGGGGGAGGGGCTGTCCTGTCCGTTGGGCCATTACACTCAGCGGCACACCAAACACGTTCTTGTCACTGAAGTCTGGGGACTGAAGGGGGGAGGGGGGATGAGATGTGGATGATGAGATCTAACAAAAAGTAGCAAAACAAAGAAATGTCTGACTGGCTGCATTATCAAAATCATCATTGTATTTGTATACTTTTTTCATCCCTTCTCAGGGAAATTCGCCTTAGTGCTATAAGCTCCACTGTTGCTGGAGCCAACACACAGTCACCATTCTAATCATTCGTCTTCTTCTTATCATTAGTATTAGTATTCATTTTTGAACTATTAATAACCACATGTGTGGTTTGGCCTCATTCTAAGTGGTGTAAAGCCAGGGCAATTGTGAATCATTCTCAAATATCTGTTTAGTATTTTATGGGCCTTGACTGTTTGGGCATTCCAAACAAGTACCCGATGAGATCCTGACTCACATCAATTTGAGTTTGAGTTTTAAACATTATCGTTTGCCTCTGATAGGACGGACGTGGATAGCCCACATGACCAATGTCCAGAATCCCCAGCAGGATTTCAACCCAGCTTGCCCCCCTTAGAGACCAAATGAGCTAACGCAACGAGTGGGGAAAGTGCGCATTATAAATACACTTATTATTATTATTATTATCATTAACCGTCAAAACCAGCACTGGAGCCTGAGTCCCACCTTGTGTCTCTTCATAAAGCGAGGCATCATCCAGTTCCAGCCTGACTTGTTGACCGGCAGACATTTCTCCATGATGCCGGTAAGTTTGAGCAAGGACAGCTTCTGTAGCCTGACCAGCTGGCTGATGGTCAAACTGTTGACCTGCATGGCCCGGCTGGACACGTCCGGTCTGTGACATCGCTGGAAGCTGTGCCAGCGAATCTTCTTCCTACGGCCCTCACTGAGAGACAAAATGAGAGAGGCGAGGGTTATACTTTAAGAATAACTTAGGACAGGCCACAATAGGATGAACCGCCCCCTATTCACAAAACTGAAAATGGGACAAACTGACATCTGTCCCTGTCAAACCCGGTCTATGATGACAGAACATCTCTTACAAACTTGTCCCCTGTACATCATCTTAAGAGATAAGATCTGGAGAGAGAACAAACCGATGCAAAGGGAACTTTATGGCAGCCTGGGGGACCTGCAACAGACAGACACCTTCACGAACAGATCTGGAGCTACAATCTGACTGAGCGACCGACAAGAAGAAGATACTCTGAGAATAATCGTGTGACTTCAACCTATACCTAAACCCCCAAGGAAAGAGAAAGAGAGTAAGGCCAAAGAACACACACTGGAGGTGTGATATGATTCTTTGTCCACTTTCAAGAAAACTCTGATTTCAAACTATATCTGAACCTGTTTAGATGCAAGCCTTTATAAAGTATTGGCTATGAACTGACCTGTGACCTCTTTTTAGAGAGTTTCTCCTGCCAGAATCCCTCCTCTCCCTTAAGACGACTTAATACAATAAGATATATATAGGTTTCAAAAAGGCTTTTGAGTCTGTGTATTGACATCGGTGCAACTAGCTCATAAAACCTGAAGCTGATGTATGCCTTTATAACGTGTAGAAAGTAGAGGCTATGAACTGACCTGGGAGCTCTGGTGAGAGAATGTCCCACTCCGGAATCCCTTCTCTCCCGTACGACCACTGGAATGGCGTCCAGACTGTCATCGTGAGACATGTCCGTCAAGACAGCGTCCTGGTCACTGATGGACTCTCCCGTGTGGCTGCTTGTGGAACTGTTCTCCATGTCTGCGTCCGTGTTGGCACCCCCATCTCCATCCAGGATGGACTCGTCCGCTGCAGTCGTAGACAATGGTGACAATGGTGAGGTGGGCGATACCACAAGGTCCGAGGTGGGGGAGGCGGGGATGTCCAGGTCAAGGGTGGTCTTGGTGTTGTCTCCAGGATGTGGAGATGGTTGAGGGGGAAGTGTGGGGTCATTGCGTTGTTGGGGGTCTGGGAGAGAAGGTGACTGGGAGCTTGTGCTGTTTGTTGGCTTGTTGCTTGGGTCAGAAGAGAAGGACGCATTGGTTTGGACCAAATCCCGCTGCTCTTGTGGCCTATCGTCTGATATTGTCGTTACTGTTGAGGTTGTTGATGATTGAGCCTTGGGAGTGGATGCGTCTGTCCTGGGATGGGCTTGAGATTCTGGAGAAAAAGAACATAATAATAATAATAATAATAATAATAATAATAATAATAATAATAATAATAATAATAATAATAATAATACAAATGGAGATTACTTGTTATGTGCTGAATCCCCATTTCAATGGGCTCGAAGCGCCAGATAAGGAGATACTTTGATACAGACGGCAATGGCTCATTTTAACACTTATTTTATTGGCAGGGTTATGTTTGTATTACTCTGTATTTTACGGTGGATTCTGAAGATTGTGTTAGCTCAAACAAAGGTCCTAAACATTTAGACTCATATAGTACACACACAAATAAAGAAAAGTAACAAAATCAACAAGAAGTGACAAGAACAAAAATGAATAAAAACAACATAAAACACAGAGAGAATGAAGACACACAGCTTCCATCACAAATGGTATACTCCATACAAGATCTAGTCCCGAAACAAATAAGTTAGAAATAAGTACGTCGTGTAGGCCCTTTATGCCCCACTCAACCAACTGTTATCATCGGGCACATAAAAAGTTCCATACGTAATGGTATTACAAAGACATGTTGACATGGAATGTATTAGATCTAAATCTACCAGTAATGCCGACTTCGCGTTTTGAGGGAGGTAGCGACTTGTGGCTCCTACTCCTATCATCACTTTATAACAAACTAATGTTATCTAGATCTATAGACCTTACTTGTCGTGAGGCAAATAGGCTAGACGTAGGCTACATATATATTGATCATTATTTACCCCTTGCTGCTTAATCTTGAGTACAACAAATATTAGCCTACGTAATAGTGTTACAAAGATATGTTGACAGACACGAGATATAATAATGTGGAATGTATGAGACCTAGAAGTAGTGTAGACTTCAGAAGAGTTATGTCTGCGGGGGTGGGTGCC
>JAUELK010258535.1:0-16269 GCA_031471215.1 Gastropteron pacificum | reverse complement strand
TAGTAGTAGTAGTAGTAGTAGTAGTAGTAGTAGTAGTAGTAGTAGTAGTAATAGTAGGGACTAAAGAGATAAGAAAATAAGTACACTAATGGTATAGGGGAAAAGGAAGAAGAGAAAATGAACACAATAGACATTTAATAACAATAATACTAGTATAAGTGACTTATGAATATATATAATTTTCACCGAATCATAGGCGGGTAACCCTACTAGCCGGCACTTGCCATCAATCGTAGGCGGTTAACTGTACTAGCCCCATCCGCAAGTGCCGAGCCAATCTCATGCGAAAGGACACAACGGCCCATCGATAGGCTAAAAATTAAACTGTAAACTTGGAACAACCTAGGCCTAGATCTAGATCTAGATCTAGAAGTTCGTATTGATTTACGAAACTGGAAACTGAGGTAGATTTGTCATGAAGTGATTGAATTGATCATTTTATGTATTTTCATTGTATTCTCTGCTGATAATTTGTCCATGTTTTGTCCATATTGAGCGGAACTGCGCTACCATCGTTGTAAAGTAAAGGGAGTAAAGGCAAGTTGATGTTGTTGTTGTTGTTGCTGCTGCTGTTGTTGTTATGGTTGTTTTTGTTGTTCTTATTCTTATTCTTCTTCGTCGTCGTATCTCCTTTTTCTTCTTCTTCTTCTCTCGTTGTGGTGAAATGTTGCGCTAATCCCTTTCCATATAAGACAAACGTACACGATGCACTTATAGTATATTATGTTAAAAGTATCGAAGCACATGTGTAGAGAGTGTAAACAACGTATACATTAGTTAGTCTATAATTATAAAAGCGGGATTAAAACAATCGGCACTTTCCCGAAAGAACGGAGCAGTATGTAGCAGGTGCTAGATGTATAGAGCTCGTAAACAATCACACACACACACACACACACACACACACACACGTGCGCGCGCGCGCACACACACACGCACGCATACATACACACACACACACACACGCACACGCACATAGGCCTACACAGCGCACATACAGACATAGCCTACATGTAGATCAGCCGACATAAAAAGAGTACACGTAGCGCCTATATCTATATGTGTGGATTATAATCGTTGTGTTACTGTTACATTCAGTATTCTTATTCGTTCAGTTGTTTCATTAATTCATACCAGTTTAGCCTGTAGTATATGGCCAACCGCATTCTTGCATCGAAATATGTTTTGGTTAGGTTAGGTTAGGTTAGGTAGCACTGACCCTATTGTAGAATGAAGTGAGAGAGACGAGCACGGTAGTAGGAAGCCTCCCGTCTCGAGAGACGAGATGGATTTTCACCCTGCTCGAGAACAAGGCTTTCCACAATTGATGATTTCGGGTGGAATATTGATGTTTCCTGGCGCTTATGCCTATTAACTAACATAATACGCCCATAGTGTTAGATTAGGCACATGATAACACTTAAGTTTGAATTTGCAAGAGTTTATCTAAATATAATTCAACGTCTAGGCCTAAACTATTCAACTATGAGGATTTTGTGAGTGGCGTAATGTGTTTGTTTAGCTAGTTGATTGTAACTCAGGAATATATATGCATGGTTAAAAATCTGTAGGCCAGTTTAACAATGCCAACATTGTAATAGCTGTGGGGCCAACATGCGACTGAACACCACTTGTGATACACAGTCGTTACATGTAGCAGTAGCAGTGCAAGTCTAAAGACAAAGTATGATTCGAATGTACACACACACACACATACACACAGGCACACACACACACACACACACACACACACACACACGCACACACACAGGCACGCACGAACACACACACACACACACACACACACACACTTGGACCCCCACACATACACTACACGCACAAACGCATGTCGCAAAACTTCCATCTTAAGAACAAAGAGTATCTCCGATAAGACAGGCTGTGGTAACCAAATGTTAAAATGAAACAATGTGGTTTACTAAGACACAAGGTACGGTAGGACTAGGCCTAGGCCTATAGCAAAGAAAAGACAATTAGGCCTAAAGTGAAGGCTAGCCTTTGGATAGAGGACTTTGGCTCGAAAGAAAAAAGAAAAAGAAAAAATCTGGAAAGAAGAAACTCTCCTCGACAATGAAAGGGAAATCACTGCGAAATAAAGAGTGAAAAGGAAGGTTGATTGGATTCTGTACCTTGCTCTTCCCTCGTCCTCGTCTCGTCCCACTCCACTCCCACTCCCCACTCCCACCTTTCTGCAACATTTATTTTAGTCTCCCTAGATCTAGATCTAGTAGTAAGATTTAAACTAGATCTATACATGAACGTCTAATAGTATAGACCATTAGATCTAAATATGGTCGAAATCTAGCACTAGATCAAGACCTAGATCTAGATCTACGTGATTCAAGGTAAATCTATGTGTTCTACTTTACTCGCAGTGACCCCCCCCCCCCCCCTTTCTTACTCTTTAAGTTTAAGACTTAGACTTGGGCCTAGATCTAAGCCTATCTAGATATATCTATACCTAAGCCTATAGATCTTATTGTGGCTACAGGAATGCATCCAATGTGAATAGAATAAGAATATAAACAACACTTAGCACACTTAGCAGAGGTAAGAAGATACACCCTTTCCGTTTCACCTCTGGCTTTTTCGCTTAAAAATATTCCTCACTTGTTGTATTTTTTAAGAATGGATTTTTAGCAAAATGTTTAGCCTCTCAGCTTCTCCATCATAGGCTAATGTCTTTGTGCACTAGATCTTGATCTAGAATTTCTACCATACCTTGATATGGGAAATAGTTAGCAACAAAACAAAAGTAGTACAGCACTGGTGGAATGACCCATGACATCTCCTGTTAGTACGTGGTAGTGTCGTAAGGTGCTGTCAAGCTGTGGATTTAGATATTAGATCTAAGCATTTGTTTTGTTTCAGGATGGCTGAGTCTGCTGATCAAGGTGCCAAGCAAGGCAATGGATTGTTAAAACCCGTGGAAACTTGGTCCTGTTCAGATGTTGGCAGCTGGCTCCAGGAGAATGGCTTTTCGCAATATGATACTATGCTCACCAAAACACATCTTGTAGATGGTGAAGTATTATTGAACCTTACAGTCAAAGATTTGAAAGAACCCCCTTTGTCGATGAACACCCTTGGAGACATCAAAAAACTTTCTTTGAGGATTCAAGAATTGAAACAGAGATCATCTGAATCAAGCTTGTCCCAGAAACTCCATGAAAGGCGAGGTAGAGAGGAAGATAAAGCCAGCATTCGAGTGTCTCAGCAGCCTCAGAATTATTACTATGCACACAGGATTCCATCAAGGCATGACAGCACAGAATCAGAAGATTTTGATCACTATTTGCTCCGGAGTTCTCCTCCAGCAGTGGACAGAAGCCGTTACAGCAAAAATTCAAAGTCGCCTGTTAAACCTGTAGGCCTTGAGAGGGTATCTCTAGAAATCCCAGCTGAACTGTGGAAGACAGCTCTCAGCTTTGTGTATGTCTTTGTTGTCTTTCTCATCACCGCATTTATCATGGTGGTAGTGCACGACCGTGTTCCTGAAATGGACAGGTACCCTCCTCTTCCCGACCTGTTTCTGGACAACATGCCGTATGTGCCGTGGGCTTTTGATGCCTGCGAAATGACAGGGCTGATCCTTACAGTCATGTGGTTCACCCTGCTCTTCTTCCACAAACACAGGTGACACTCTTTTTTTGAGATGTGAAATAATTTATACATTTAATCTGTAGGTATATATCTATATACAAGAGGCAAATTTTTAACTTCAATGCAGATCTCCTCTGTTAACACTGCACCAAAATGGATGCGGTTTTCACCATAGTTCCTCTTTCTTTCTGCTTTGTGTAATAAGAATAAGTAGCCATTTTATAACAATTTGTAAACAAATAAAATGTGTGATGACAAGGTGACATCGTCTGAATTCTTCCTTTCCAACTTTTTAAAATCAGGGAAATATCAATTATCATTTTCCGGTTTGTCGTCTATTTGTATAGATTCTTTTTTCCAGGTTATAATAAATTCTTTTCTTTTTTTTTCAAATAATAACTAAATGCAATCTGGTACTGATATCTTGAATTACTTTTAAAGGCTACTTCTTTCTAAAATTGACTTTCTCCCTGTCCCATTCATCGATTGGGTTAACCACTAGTCTTCAATAAAATTGATAATTTTATCTTCTCTACCAATGTAGAAATCAATTAAGTCAGTGTGTGTATAACTGAAGATCGCTTTCATGTTGTCATGTTGTGCTGATGTCTTAACTCATGCCATGCCATTCAATTTCAATGCTCCAATAATATGATTTATGAAATTGAAAGGAATTTAAAGACAAGTTAATCCTATTTTTAAGAACCACCATATTTTGTTCACCCTTAACAATGACCAACTAAACTTTTCTTACTGCACAATTTCAGGTTTGTACTGATGCGTCGGATGTTCTCCTTGATGGGCACCATCTTTCTGCTGCGCTGTGTCACAATGCTCATCACTTCACTCTCAGTGCCAGGGACTCATCTACAGTGCAGTGGCAGGGTCTGTCACTATTTTCTTGTATTGGCTGTAGGATATAAAAGACTTGCAAGGAACAATAACTATAGAAGCAGGCAGAATAGCATAGGACAGAGCGTTGTATCGCAGGAAAGAATAAGAGGCAATGTTCTACAATAGGACTGGCTGATACAGAGAGAGGGAGAGAGAGAGAGAGAGAGAGATGTCGTCTTGTACTACAATTACACCATTGTCTTGACAGTCACAATCTCATTATTTGATTTTCTTTTTCTTTACAAAATTGTGTTACATACAAGAGCATTATGACAGTAAGACAATTCCTGCTACAATTTTAGTGCTGGGACATCTCTGTCCTTATGAGACTACAGATAAAAGGTTTATCTGTTTCAAAGTAGTATGGGAGAATACATCGCCTAGTTGTGAAGTGAATAATATGGAATTGTAGTTCTTTCCATATTGGGTACACAATTATGTTTGTTTCGTTATGTCGTTTTGGAAATGGTACTCAATCTCAATGTGCTGAGAGGTTTTAAATACGAACTTTTGCCTTTATACAACAGAATGTCAAAGCCTTGTGAACAGATATCCAAGCTGGCCAACTGTTTGCTTCCCAGGTGTAGGGATGTTCTCAAAAGGAACCTGATTGGTCAGGATGATAAATATTAGCTGTCAATCATGGATGTCACCTGTCAGCATCATCGTGTTCGATGCTCGCTGCCACACGTGAAGATGCAACAATCCGCCTCCACTTTCCTCTGATCAGGCTGTCTCTAGAGATCCTATGTAGTTTCATTCTGAGAGGTTTGCCTAGCGGGCTGGTGTAGGATGCTTGTGGTCTCAAGTCTCAAGGATAATAATATGTGGTGCATTAACGTTTTACATTTTGTTTATTTCTCAGAGATATGGTGACTTCACGTCTAAGCTTAACCGTGCCATTGAGATCTGGAAGGGCTGTGGCATGTCTATGCAAGGAGTCCGGACGTGTGGAGACTACATGTTCAGCGGACACACCTCTGTCATCACACTGCTCAACTTCTTCATCACTGAATGTAAGTCTTGTCTTGGCTACTCATCATTTTGGTTCTTTTCTTTTTTAATTCGTATGTTACTGTATGTTCATTTTTTCCTTCTTTTTTTTTCTTCTTCGAGTGGATAGGTTCTGAAGGGGAAAAAAAAAAGAGAAAATGAAATAGAATGTTTTCAATTTCTACTATGCCCTTTTTCATTTCCTCTGGTAGGCTTACAATTTTACTGCAAATACAGGATCCTGGATGTTTTTAATTGCTTTGTGTTTGCACTAATTGTCAGTATAAGTCAATGTACAGTAAGCTTTTTATTGATGTTTTTCATTGCACTTATCAAATCTCATCTAATACACCTCAAACTTAAAGCACAGTGAAGTCCACATAGTTCAACTGGCTTAAGAGAAAATCTTGTTTAAAATACATTTTCATCCAGTCCCATTTTTTTTGTTCCAAGAAAAGATAAGAAAATAAACCGTGCTCAAGATCAATTTTTTTCTGGACTCCACTGTAGGCTGTATGAGATGAGGCATGACAAGTTGAATGCACCATTACTATGACAAAAATAAATGGCTTTTCAAAAGAAAAGAACCAACTAATAAATGCCTCTCTGTTTTTTTTCTATACAGACACTCCTCGCAAGTACTATTTTGTCCACATTGTGTCTTGGTGCCTGAACTTTTTCGGCATCTTCTTCCTCCTTGCGGCCCACGAGCACTACTCCATCGACGTGTTCATGGCGTTCTACCTGTCCTCTCGTCTCTTCATGTACTACCACACGCTGGCCAACAACAGGGCCTTGATGCAGGCTGATGCCCGTCGCACTCGCATCTGGTTCCCGCTGTTCGCCTTCTTTGAGTCCAAGTGTCAGGTCCGGGTGCCAAATCAGTTTGAGTTGCCGCTGACTGGCATGTGGCCCAGCCTGACAGCTATGTGGACCAAGATGATGAACAAATATCGTGTCGGAGACCACAGAAATAAAGATGAGAAGAAAGAGTAAACCACGAAATTCTAGGAGTTCCGCATTCAATTAGTTGCTGCTGACTGGCATGATGCCCCTGCCTGACAGGTGTGAGGACCAAGAGGAAAAAGGACGGTGTTGGAACCACTTGGAACTTGAATGAAGAAGACAAGAAGGAGTGAGTTAGAAAAACGAAAGGAATTATTTGTCCAAGCACTGGAATACAAACCAACACTCTTTTTACAAGTAGTAGATTAGTAAGGATTGGAAAGCAGAAGAGCCTTCATATATATTGGTTACACTTTCCTCTTTTGACCCAAGCCTCCAAATTTGGCGTAGTCCAGTGTTTAAGAACCATTAGTATTCTATTATAAATTTCTAGTTGCAATCAGGAATCATGCCAGCGATTATCGCTTCAATATCGTCCATGGGAAAAGATGAAGAGTACATGTAACTGTACATGTATATATTGAAAAAAGAAAAGTCTCGTTATTGAATTCACATTGCTGTATTTCCTTCTTCTATCTGCATCCACAAAAATCTTTTCATTGTGGCCTAGTTTTCCATCTGCAGTTTACTTCAGGACTTACCTTGTATCTTTGAATTTTTTTTTTTTACAACTGAGAATATGCACTGAGTTGATAAACCGTAGTGTTGAGCCAGCTATTAATGACAATATGTTCATAACGGAACCCTGCTGCAACACACATTGGAAGCATTCAAAGACTTGTAAAGATTGCATTTGAAAGTAAAGATAGCATTTATTTAGCGTTTTTCCTCTGAAGAACTCAAAGCGCTTTACATCTATAGTATTACCTATGTGTTGATATGTCATGGGAAGGTGTTTGAAAGTATTGTTTCTGAAAGTTACAAGTTTACTGTTATCGTTCTGAGCCACGTTGCTGTATAAAATCTTGTCTGAGTTCACCTCGATCCAGCTATTCAATCTAACCCTAGTCTTTCTGGTGTCTGTGCTTTTGAATGACATGATTGTGCTGAATTAATACCTCCTTGTACATTTGTAGCCATATCGGTAATACTCAGGTAAAAATAATAGTAATAATGATACATTTATATATAGCGCCAGATCCACCACGAGTGCTCGATAGCGCTTCACAAAGTCTTAAAACAGAAACATTTTCCACACTTCACACTCAGGAGATGCACTGACATTCTATTCATATTCTTCAGCAATTTGTATATGCTACATTATTGGAGATTATAAGCTCTTCTAAAGATCAGTGTTTTTAGTCGACTTTTGCTTGTTTTTATTTCTTCCCCTAGGCAGTTCCAAAGTTTTCTCCTAACAACTTTCTTGATCTTGAGACATGTAAATAATAAAGTGAGATAAACGCAATACCATACCAATGATTCAACTCTATTGACACATAGATTGTAGTGATATGATGGCAGTACAAGGCATTTATTTAAGGCACATTGTAATAACAATGAGAACAAAAGGCATTTTATTTTGTGTAGTGCTTATCCAACATTCAGCTCTTACTGTGTTGCACAATATTGGCAGTTAAAACATTAGAAACATATTATAGTAAGATAGTATTAAGTGCAAAATTGCATTAAAAGTGTTTTAAAAGCTTGTTGTGCTGGATCCTTGATTGTAGTAATGTTTACCTGTAGGACAAAATTATACAACTCATTGCTGTTTGGCGGAAATGAAGTTCTTTTTATAGAATCTGCACCACATACATGTTCTTCCGATGCGCTGCTCGTTAGCCTAGCTCTGTCATAACTTGCTTCGACTTCTTCAGACCAAATCTTCTTGTTTGACAAAGAATAAAGGACTATTACAGATAGATATCTCTCAGCATCTCATGTTCTTCATCATTTTCTGTAGTTATAACTTACGCCTTAATTTAGTCTTTTTCTATATAAACATACATGTCCTGAGACTGTCCTTATGATTCCAAATAATCTTAAGATAAGATAATAATAGCTTTATTGTTTGGTGTTGCATTTACAAGACAAAACGTAATACAAAATATATGTACGTTAATGTAAGTAGAACTACATCAAAGAATTGAGCTAATTGAAGAAGGCGCTTCGTCTAGTTGATTCACCAGAGAATCATGCTAAGATAAGATAATCATTTTATTGCAATTTATCTCGAGTTCCAACCTAGTCTCATACTTTATTGTCAAGCAGACATTAGTAGTCTTGTTAGTAGAGATTCTCAATTTTCACAAGCAAACAAAACAAAACCCAACCTTGTAGTACATTTTTACACCTCATTGTAATCTGACAAACATTTGTTTTGTATTTTGTAAGAAAACAGTTGGTTCAACCTCAATCCGTCAGACCTGAATGAGATTTGGAGACCACTTTATACCATGTTGCCTGTGCGGGTACATTTATCTCAATTGCCTGTGTTTGCCAAGCATTTATTTATTTATTCAGGAGCTATGTGTCCATTCACTTCCAATGTCAAACTTTCTACATTATGTGTTACGTTTGAACTTATGCTTGATCTTTATCTATAATGACATTGCTTCCAATCCGTCTTTCTGTAATTACCACCTGTCTTACAAGACTTTTGCATACAGTCTTAATCATCTTCAATAGCCTCATGATTTCTGAATAGGAACGTATTTTATGTGTATTTAGATTCATACATGATAAATAAAGATAAATGAGAGTTAAGCTGCTGCAGTTGCCATACAGTGAGATTAAAGTATAAGCATGCAATGTGCAACTCTTGCATTTGCATATACATACACCCACATTTATTTTGAGACCATGCACATGGTCACATGTGTGCACAGTGTCTCATGTAGTGGTACCCTTTTAACCAATCATTTTTGTTATTAGTAATTAAAATAGCATTTTTTTAGAAACAAGGTTTTTGATCTCAGGGATAGTTAATTAAAGGGGTTTGAAATCTAATAGGACTTATATAGACTCTTCATGATGTGCACAAAATGATGTCACCAGGCTCAGGACTCAATACAAAACTATCTCTCCGTCATGTTTTATCGATTTTCACTTTATATATTACCTAGTAATGAGTTTCAAGTGAAAACATTACAAGTACACAAGGAGAAGTTGAACCTTTTTTTAGGCATTGGTTCGATGGGCTAGTCAATCACCGTTTTTTTCAGTGTGTTTAAAAAAAAGATCAAATGCATTTATTCAGAATATATTTTACATGTACATGTATTGTATAACTTTACTTGCTGCTTGTATTATTCAAAACTTGTATTAGTTGTTGCCGGCAATAATTCTGACTCAAGTATTTCAAGTCCAGCCTTGTTTACAGAGAACAAATTCAAGAAGTGCCATAAACTGCATTGCACCTGCATCCTTGTCTTTGTTTTGTTTTATTGCTCCAACAACAGTTACCTAGCATTTGTGACCAATTTCCGTTTGGGACCTGTGATCTCTTTAATGTTTTATTCTGTTTCTTAAAAAAAAAATTGTTTTACACCGTCTCAGTTGGTTTGATGAAAATAAAACCCAAACTTGTCAGATATGTATCTAAAGGGGAAATAAAAAATATACGTCTTGTTCAACTGACAGTTTCGATGAAACATTACAAATCCGTGGTTATTTCTTCTTATTTTCCTACATGTTTTTAACCACTGACAGCCACAATACTAGCAGTTAAAGTTCTTATAGTACTACGTGTACTAGTACTACTATTAAATCTAATATAGAGGCCCTCACCTACTGAGTGAACTAAGGACTTCTCTGATCCCAAACCATGACGCAATGCATATATCACATATAGACTTGCCTTACTATGATGACTTATGCCTCTAGATTCCTTGTGGAACAAAGGGCTGCATCATATACACACCCTGTTAATACATTCATTCACCCAATGAATACAGAGAATAAACGGCAATATACGCTAATGCAATATGAAATACCCCCTCTTGGTGACAAAAAAAATCAATTCAAATTTGGACATTTCGATTAGTGGGTGATTGGACAGTATTTATTGCCACTCTTTTCCATCTCTTGTTTTTTTTTTGTCATACAAATTAATGAATTTGTTATTCCTTACATCTACTCGAAAGCTACAAAAGCTTTTCAGTTAGTCATTCATAAAAGTGTTCATTTTTCTTAACTAAACATGAACTTGCATCAAACTCTAGTAGATTGTTTCTATGAGTTATTACAAAACCTTTATACCTTGTATACTGTACCGTTTAAATATGCTTTATGATATTATATACTGTTTAATCAAAAACCTGTCTACAGAGAAAGTAAAAGAACAGCCTTGTTATTTTAAGATTGCTTATGATTTGTTCATATTTTGTTTTTTTGACTGTCATATTCTGACAACATATGTTTTACTATTTTGAGTTCGTACAATCTCTCGTTGTTTTATTTTCATTTGTTCATTAAGTTGCAGTTCACTTTTTCATTATCTTGTTTACTTGTGCATCAAAACATTTTTTCTCTTTGTTAATTCTTTTGTTGATACCTGATGCAGTGTTCATTTGGCACTAGAACTGTTTCAAATTAAATTGCCGCTACTTCTTCATATTCAAACTTAATTTTATTTTGTCACTTTTGTATCCTTTTCTTCACACCTTTAACAGTGTATTTGTTGTGTTTGTTCTTATTTCATTTTACCATGCTTTACCAAGAGTATAGTGATGAGTAGCCACAATATTAATACCAATAGCGGGTATAATGATAGTAGTGGCAATTGTAATGACAATGATGATAACAAAAAACAGTGATACATATGATACATACTACTTTTATTTTTTATTGGAATTAATGAATGAAACAGTAGAATAAAGTATGGTTATCTGCAGAATCTACTGATAATGAGGCTTGTTTGCTAGTCTTCTATATTGCCTCTCTCTATTTATTCATTTATTTATTTAGCATTCACACTTTTCCTAAACAGAGCTCAACGTGGTACAATTGAATACATTAAACATGCATTATAAAACAGTTATGCTTTAAAACATGGTACAGTACAGTACAAAGAATGTACAGCAGCAAGTGACAGAACTATACTATCCATAAATACCATCTCTCTCTGTATCACCCATTCCAGCATAAATACATATTTCATTGTAGTACAGTGTTTATGTTGCCATTGATTATGTTCTTCCATCAATGCAATCTGCTCATTCTAATCTTATTCTCTCTTGTCATACAAAACAAGAAGACCAACCTCACAAAATCTAGCACAAAATTTGTGTCTTGTTCTAACCAAACACACATAACATTATTTAATAAAAGTTGTAATCTTTTTATATTTCTTTCGGTTAAGTTGCAATTTCCCAGTACATGAGAAATCTTAAATCAAGCACAACTACTTACTAGTGTAAAGATCTCCAATGTGTTTCCACTGTGTTTGTTTTGTTAGCATTTGCTGCTCATTCTATGCTCTCTTGCCAATCACAAGAAGAAGATCATCCTCATAAACAGCACAGGACCAAATTTACAGTTCAGCCACTATTACTATCATCATATATAAAGCATAGTTTATTATAGCACTAACCCATTCCCTACCATGAGCCGCCCTGTGCGGCTTACCGGAAATGCTACCGACTACCACAAGCAGCATTTTGCGCCGCATGTATGTGTGTGTATGTTGTTGTTGTTGCGGTCAGGCACAAGTTATGAGTTATTCGGTCTTCAAGTGGTCTAATATACCTACAGAGCCATGGCAGTCGAGTTCTGCAACCTGGGACTGGAGGGCCTTCAAATTGGCCCCTTGTTCATGCAATTGTGCAATGCAGTCACAAGACCCCTCCGGACCAATGTGTGTATGTAAAATAATGGACGCACAAAAAGGGCTTGGTCTACTAACCGTTCCATTTGGCCCACTGGTAGGGAATGAGCTAAATTTAAATTGCATTCAGTCTTTGATCTCGAGGCTAACCAATGGTTTCGGGTCGCAGTGATTAAAAATTAAAATGTTGCAAATAGGTAGAAGTAGAAGAAGAGTAGGAAAAACAGAAGAATCAATGAGTCTAATTTTACCTATGCATCAGATTAGTGCTCTGCTTAGCTCATTGACAATTTTCTTTACTTTTTCAACAATTATGAAATTCACACAGTTGGGCTACTTCTTTTTTTTCTTTTACATTTTACAGTATGTGACACACCAGACTACATGATATACATGTGGATATTTCTACACACAACGGTCATCTAATTTTTGCATTGAGCAAAGTGTAGCTATCTATCACGTGGTTTTGAATTTTGAACAAACCATGCACATAAGAATTCCTACTTTGGTATTTTACTATTTTTACATTACATGCACAGGTATACTTTCTTTATTGATTTGACGTTGAGTCTACTCATTAAAGTTTTCTAATTTACATTTCTTTCATCTGTCTCACATCACTCAGGATGAGCGAAATCTTAAATCCATCATTTCATATTAGTTTTTCTTTATGTTATATGACTGCAAATAAAGAATATTATGCAAGGCCTTCTTAGTTATCATGTTTCAATCCTTTGTTTTTACTCGAGTTTGATTTCGATGTAAGAAATCCACATTTTAATTGCTGTACGTACTGTACTGATTGTCTTGTAGAAAGCATACATATACTCTTAACAACCACTTTTCTGGTCCAGAGGTGTCTTGTTACTGTATAGCAGATCCCAGGTTGTTTTTGTGATCAGACAAGAGGTATGAGCTGTTCGCTCTTCAAGTGGTCTAATAATAGTATTATATAGACCTACAAAGCAATGACAGCCTAGCTCTGGGACTGGTGGACCCTTAAATTAGCTCCTTGTTCATGCAATTGGGCAATGCAGTCACAAGACCCCTTCGGATCAGGTATACGCTACCTGCCAATGCAGTTTTTGACTTTGAGATGATAATGTCAATATGTATAGATATACATCATCGAGACATTTATTGTTTCATGCAGCCATGATTTAGGATTGGCCCAAGTGTAGGTCACATAATTTTCTCAAAGTTGACCAGAGCACACGGGCGAAAGTGAATACATTAAAGTTAAAGCCTCATGGAAGCGTAAAGCCAAGATGCTGATATTTACAAGTACATGTACAATAGATAATTATATGTTTCAATTTCTCTTTCGCACTATGCTAGTTTAAAGGTTCCGCAGACAAAATTGGCTTATCCCCTCATACTCATATTTCCTCCACATGACCTGCCCTGCATACTCCTTGTAAGTGTTAGACAATTTTAAAATAAAACAATAGTCACAAATGTCATTTTCTGGATCACAAGACATTACAAAATTTGTGACATACTATTGTGAAATACATGTAATCAAGTTGATGAAAGTAAAGTTTGTTCCAATTCCAACGTCAAACAGAAGAAATGCACGCCAAAAACGGGATGCGAATAAACAAGGAAATAGGAGTAACAACACAATACATGTATGTAGCACATTGGTTCTGGAAATATGACAATTAATCTACTTGTTAGATGGAAAGAAACTATGCATAACATTTCTTAATAGGGGCATTTTGAATTTGAGTTTATCGAACAGTGAATATGCCAGCATTGATGAACACTTTGCGATGAAGAGCTCTTCGGTCTGTCTCTGTCTCTCTGTCTCTGTCTCTGTCTCTCTCTCTCTCTCTGTCTCTCACTCTCTCTCTCTCTCTCTCTGTCTCTGTCTGTCTGTCTGTCTGTCTGTCTGTCTCTCTGTCTCACTCTCTCTCTCTCCCTCTCTCTCTCTCTCTCTCTCTCTCTCTCTCTCTCCCTCTCTCTCTCTCTCTCTCCCTCTCTCTCTCTCTTATGAAGCGAAGGAATCCATAAAATTAGACACAGCTACATTAAACAGTACCTTATGACAAGATTATGCAGGCACCATTGACGATGCAGCATGTACAACACACGCAATTTCCAATAACTGGTCTTTTTGAAAGGTTGTTTTCCTTGAACATGGAGAAAGATATACTCGATACACTGGATATACTGGATATACGTTTACCTTGCTTGAGATAAACTTTTTGTTTGATTCCAAGGAGTTTATCTTAAGCGAACTCAACAAATAGATCGTGCTAACTTTGTCTGGCACTGCTTTTGAACTTCCATACAAGTCTTTTACAAATATTCATGTATTTCTGAGGATTATTAGTTTCAGTGTTGTTTTCATCACAGTTCTGCCAGGAAGCGTTTTAACACATTTTGTGAGAAAAAGAAAAAAAAAGTTGTTTTCAGCACACTTTTTAACGGAATATTCAAATTATTTCTATATAGCGCCCTGAGTCGTGTTTTGAAAATGTCTGTTCATACAATGTCTATTATTTGTTTCATTTTCTTAAACAATGGCGACTTCTGTGAGAAATGTGGCAGCCGAGGGGAAGACAGTCAAAGTGTATATAATGGCTGTAAAGCGCTTTGAGCTTGCCGCAGAGCGGGGAAAAGCGCTATATAAATGCTATCTATTATTATTATTTAAAAAAATAAATTATATCGTGGGACTGTGAGCAGCAACGTCAGTGTATGATGTAACTGTAACTATTCTCACAAAGCCATCCGAGTCAACCCGTCTCGACTCAGCCTCATTAAATCACAAAAATAAATAGTAAGAAAGAAATAAAGAAAGAATAAAGAACCAAAAAAAAAGAAAGAAGAAGGTGCCAAATGAAATAAAGAAGAAAAAAGAACGTCAAAACTGATTGTAGACAATCACGCGGCAATTAATTGATTTCTTCATTTGCATGAAATTTGTATTACATTTCAAATCCCATTTCATGTGCAAAGATGCCAAGATGACATATCGTCAATACGTAGTCAAAATAATGAATTCTCTTCTTATTATAGACCGTCGTGGGGCAGAGATGTACCAATGTTCAACTTCACCCAAACCACTTTGTATCGACCTATTCTAATTGCGCAACCTTTGTTCACAATCTGCCACATAGGTGCCCCACAATGACTTACGTGCGTACCAAGGACTACTAAGCTTACATTTACATCTTATTATTTTAAAATAGTCCGTAGTTCATACCTATTATGCAGGGGAGTGCATCTTCTGCACCAATAGTAAGCCTTAAAAGTTTTAAGTAGCAATTTAATGACTCCAGCACACAGACCAGCTGTCATCAGAGAAATTGCCTCTACTTTAATTTGTTTGACCAATCAGTACTGACATTCTTGGCACGCACGTGACCAAATTCAATTTAAGCTTCATTTATTCTGTTTGAACGTCGGTCTAGAATTTGATAAGATTCAACAGTGTTTGAGTTCGTCAAATGAACTTTGATTCAAATCACCTTTCGATTTCTTGAGTTGGACGATCGATATTTAGTCATCCAAGATAAAGACAATCTTTACTTAGTATGATCCATCATTCTTGGCTGTCATTCGAATAGGAAACGGAATCTAGCTATATACCTACATGAGAAAACAAACCAGAAAATAATATACAATTTCCACTAATACAAAATTCCATATCTAACATAACGAAATGAAAAACAGTTCTATAACAAAGCAACTACAGATAGTTGGAAAATCTTCGAACATAGAACCTCTAGTAAGTGACGAGTTGTCTTTGATTCTGGACACAATCAACTTCACGTTTATCTGTCAGTCCATTGTCTTCTTCGGTATGGCCACCAACATCATCAACATCATCGTTTTCGTCCGTCAGGGTCTGGACGATTCCGTCAATATTACACTGTTAGGTAAGTATTGTATAACTGGTTTCTCATTCTAAAAGACACACAAAACACATTCTTCTCCCTCTTTGTCATTTCCGAGCAAAACGTATCAAAAGCACCCAATGCATTAGCCTCGTCCTTCTCGTGAAGAATTGGAATAATAGAAGCGAATCGACGGGTTTTACGATAGGCCAGCAACAATCATAGACATGACCATAG
>JAUELK010258424.1:0-16281 GCA_031471215.1 Gastropteron pacificum | reverse complement strand
GCATTGTATAACCCTGAATGCTACCAATAGACCTTGCAACGCAAGATGCAGCCTTTAGATGTCAACTGACCGGTGAAATGACCTGTGAACAGGTCTCAACCACCGACAAATATCAAGCTTGAACTTGAAACTCCGCTGTGACTTCTGCTTTTCGCCTCGCTATAGGATGTTTTGCACCGGTGTCCCCCCTTCTTCCTATTCCGAACTAGTTTGTCTACTGCATCATTTGTTGTCTTTTTCTTTACACTTCCACACGTTTCACGAAGACGTCTTCTTCTATTTCCAATATATTTCCCCGTTCAGGTATCGTCAGTTCAGAAACTCTGATGAAAAGGTCAGTCTTCAAGAACTGGGACCTCGATTTGTCCTCAAGCTGAGATCCCTTCAGAAGGGAGCTTTTGACTCAAAGTTTGGCATTTATGAATTGCATAGCATTTTTTATTATGGTGAGCATTATTTCATTGGAATGGTAATTCAATCATTTTCTTAGTAAGAAGAAGAGTTGTATAATATTTGCAAGTTGATGTGTGCTAGAGATTTTATTTAAAACATAGACGGGAAGCAATCAAAAGATCCCCCCAAAAAACAACAACGAGGTAGGCGACTTTGTGTTGTAGCCTATAGTACTGTACATTGGACATTTCAGAGTTGTTGAAATACATGTACTCCATCACACAGTTCCAGTAGGCAACGTGTAGAGTAAACACTAGTTCTAATTATGAACTTGTACATTTGTTTTTCAGCAACACAAAATGGAATCAAGCCGAGGGAAGTTCCACCTGTGATGGCGTTTGGTCACCGCCTTACATTTTGTTGAAATATTGGAAAGAATAGAATAAACTCTTGAGCATGTACGAAGAGAAATGTTCTTGGCCTCCCTTGTGAATATTGTTCAAAATGCTTGTTGATGTTGTTTCTAATGCATTATGATGATTTGGGAGTTTTTCATTCTTTTCTTTAAATTACATGTACATGGTCACGCTTGTTGTTCTGCATCTTGAAAGGTTGTAACAGTGACTATTAGAGAGCTTACATTATATACAAGATCTCTGCTATAAAAATTAGTAATAACTTTTAATAACACTATTATGAAAGACCAGTCAATTCAACTTTGGAGAAAACAAGCCCTACTTGGGCTTCACTTTTCTCAGCCATCCATCCACGTATTTAAGAAGTGTCCATGTTATAAGTACAATCCAAAGGGTTTGTTGAGTATGAAGTATCAGTCAATGAAAACATAATTGCATTAGTTTACTGTTGAGTTGAGAGAGAGATACATGTACATGAAAAAACAATCCCATCTGTGTTCCCAAGAAAAGTTGGTCTGCAAGCTTTGGATGTAGAAGAATTCATGCTAAACAATATATACATTGTACGTAACTGACATTTTCCATAATTGGAAGCAGTGCTCCAGTTCTGATAATCGAACAATGCATGTCACAATTTCTAGTCTACATTTCTTACCACACTTTTTCATTGAGTGATCTCACAAAGCCACTGCCTGTCCTTTCACATTTGCCACTAGGGTATTTGCTGCTTTTACTTTTGCTTTCAGTTAGGCACAGTGTATTAAGATCTGCGTACTAACTTTTGTGAGTTTAAATCTCAAAGTCAGATCAGCAAACATGATGGCTTGGAACATTTCTAGTCACCATGGTTTTCTGTAACCTTCTGGCAATTGTTCCTCATCAAAGTCACACTCACTTCAAACAACATGTTGTGAACAACAAACACACACACACATGAGTACTACAGTTGAACTTAACAGTGATCCATTTTTTCCAACACTTTAGAATCAGAAATGAATGACAACAACTGCTTTGAAAAGAAAGCAAAATTGCATAATTTATTCCCATATGAAAGACAATTATTGCAGGTGGAAAATCATTCTCAAATATATTTCACTGTTAATATTTGTATGAATGTAGGCATGGCACTAATATCAGAATTTCTCATAATCGAGTAATAATAATATGCTTGGTCCCGCTTGTCACAGAGAAAAATAATTATCAATCGTTGTGTAAATGAAAGTTGCATATCAAACATTTCCTGCCAATAGTCACAGCAAATCCACAAAAGGCAACACTAATCTTCTTACATAAACACATACTGAAAGTGAAACCCTGATAAATCAACAAACACATACCGAAACCCTGATAAATCAACAAACACTTCCTAGTGCCATGTACAGTAATTGTCTATGGTTTCATAAAAAATAATTGCAAAATGATGTTTGACAAAGCAGTCTGTGATTGAAGTAGAAATACATATAATTTGTCTATGAAGGGGCATTGCAGTATACAAAAGCAGTATTGGTGAGTATTATTCAAAATGAGGACAATCATAACAGGATAGGGGACCAACACTCTGAAGTCTTCTTAGGCATGAGACCACCAGGATGAATTACATGTAATATTATTCTACTGGTTTTCTGAGTTAAAAAAACAAACTAAAACTATGATCGAGTGTTCTGGACCGAGGATTGTGATATGAATATGATATGTAGCTACATTTATGTAAACTAACAGCAGTTCTCTATCTGTGTGACCGACCCATTGACATTATCAAAGCAATCAACAAAGAAAAGCCAATGATAACATTGTGAAGTAATTGGAATGCATTCACCTTGAGAAGATAACATTCTGACCAAAGATAACAGAGACAAGAAAGTATGCAGCGTATCAAAACATTGTCTAGTTGTACTACAATGTACAGCTTTCTCAAAGCAAGACAGGAAAAATGGATAATCAATACATACGCATGTATTCAAACAAAGAAAATACTCTTTCAGCAGAAAGGAATGTATAAAAAACATTAAGTAAAAAAGATGAAACATTTGCGTAGAAATGATGAAAAAGTGCAAGGGTTTGATCGGTAGAGCAACACAATTTATAGAAGTTTGAAAGTACTTGTAAGTCATGAAAGGATAACGTAATAATTTCAATAAACAAGACATTACTGGCCTCAAAGGGGAGGAGGGGGGCACACAAAGTGTTGGTCATGTATGGTGTAAACATTGTGAAGGACACTTCAAGGCAGGTCAAAGCCACTCAATGACATCAGCAAAGCTGACAGCCTTTACCTTGCATTTACATAAGGACCATAACAGAGTTATCTAAAAGCTTATCAATCGACCTACTTTCATTGTTGTTAAAATGTTTAACAATCCAAAGGGTTTGTTGACCATGAGTCAATGAAAACATCATTGCATTAGTTTATATGAAGTACAGCCAAACTTGTCCCAAGCGGCAACTCAAAATCATGACCAAACCGACTGCTAATCGCAGGTGGCTGCTTCGGTCGACACGGTCATTCAAGTTTATGAAGAGTGCATTGAGTTGAGAGAGCGATACATGTACATGAAAAACCAATCCCAAAGTTGGTCTGCAAGCTTTTGATTGCACTTTTTCGGTTGCTTTTCCCCCCACCCCCTAGCCTTTGTCCCCTGGACATCTGTTTATTTGGTGGATTCTCTATTGTATCACTACACACATGAGTTTACAACATTAGGAGTATTAATACAGTGGTCTTAATTTTGTGTTAGAGAAACATATGCTCCCAGTATCATTCATTCTTTTCAACATCTTCAGCGCAGATTTGTCAAGGATAATCTCAGCTTCAATTCTGTTTCAACTATCACATATCTTTGCAATTCACATTTTTGAACTAACAAAACATGGTTAGCAATGGTACAGGCATCTCTCTTTTTGGGATCAGAGGTAGTCAAGATGTAGAAATAAATTCTTAAGTTTATATTCTTTTCTAAATAACTTAATATGAGGGAGCATTAAGTATTTAAGTTACAATAACCAGCAATACCTGTGATTGCCATAGAAAAGAAAACATCTGAATAAAATGTGTTCTAATCTGTTGTAAAAAAGGCAATTATTTATCTTGTTATTGGTCTTAAATAACAAATTGTAAATTATATATATGTATTACATCTCCCCTGAGATTTGTATAGCATATAACCTGAGCTCTTTACACAACCTTTGAGAAAAACATTGTGATTCTTTTTCATTGCTTAATTACTTTAACTAGATCTATGCCTCTTGATTTCTTTAGAAACCAAAGGCGGGTATTTCATGACTATCTTTAATTCATTGTAGACTTCCTTGGAAACACAACAGTTGAGTAAAGGCGTGCGCCAGTTGCACCAATAAATGTGAGGGTCATATTCTTAGCTGTTGCCTCGGCATACAGGAATCCTCCTTTGAGAAAGATGTCACCGTTGTAGAACAAAGAAGAACCAGCTGGAACATTTGTTGCATGTTTCATAGAGGGCTCCGCAAAGTTTGCCATTCCAGACACAAAGTAGTCAATGCTTGCACCTTGGGATGACTTTACTCTGAGGTGCTGCACAGGGAACAGGGAGAGAGGATTGCTCATAATGATCAAACAAGAAAATTGAAGAAACAAACTAAAATGTATTTCATCTAACAGAATGCCAAGACAAAATGCCAAGACCCCAGTTTAGTACACTACCAACACTGTTTTAATTTTTTGTCCAAGATTATGAGAGCATAGCTGCCAGCCTTTGAAAACAAAAATAAGGAATAACCAATCGCGGGTACACTAAGCCATTGAAAAGAATAAACAGGTCGAGACAAACAAGCTCAACAATTACATTGTTCAACTCCAATTACTATTGTATCCACTGACACACTAAATTGTCCCAAGGGAGTTCAACAAGATTTGAAAGCCTGGATTATAGAGATCCACCAACTCACAACTAAGAAATTATAATAGATGGGAGTGTGTAGGTCTAGTCTAGATCTAAAACACTGAATCCAGGAAATGAAGAATCTTCTTATCCAAACTCTAGAGTCTGGGTCTAGATCTATAGCAGGCGTAGGCTAATGTAGAAGAGAAAATCCTCATAGTAGTTAAAAAGTCCTGACTCGTAGTCATAGAATAGAACTAGCTAGATCTATACAAGAAAATCAACAAGTCTGTGAATTGCTGTACATGTGGTGAAGAAGTCTTTGTTCAGAAATATTGCACGAGGTATGTACAAATCTAAGTAGAGAAGATTCTAGATGTGCTGATGTCGAGCACTGATTGGTAACTGAAACTGAACGCATATCACGCAACGCGATTTATAGGCCTATTGGGTCAACAGAAAGTAAAAGTACTTTCACATTCGGTTCACCTGGTTATTACTTAATAACCAATATCCGGTTCACAGGTTTTACGCACATGACCGCACATAACCGACAATAGTCCAACCACCGGCTGTAGGTTTCCGGAAAAGTAGGGGGAAATCGGGAAAATACGGACTGAAATGGATTTTCGGATTCAGATAGCCAAATACAGATTAAATGTGTTTTCAACGGGACAGTTGGCAGCTATGTGAGTGTATTATCATATATGTACCTACCACATGCTTATCTTTCAAGCAGTGAAGTATCTAGCTGTGACTCCTCAGAACATGCTGCATTAATTTTATGTATGATACTACTTTTCTTATTTATACCAATCATGAAACAATGTATGCAAATACATGGTAAGTTACCTGCAAGTTGTGGTCATGACCTGAGAGGTGGCCATTGACAATATACTTGTCCAGCATAGGCTGCAGTCCGTCAATCAAACATTGTGTAGGGCCGTGTTCAGCAATGGAGTACACTGGGTAGTGGCCAGCAGTGAACAAGTACTCAGATCTGGCGTGGGGGGGGGGAAGAGAAATGTAAAAAAATCAATATGTAATGATCCCCTGTTGTTTTCTTTTTAATCATTGTTTCTCAATGTTCTCTGAAGGGATGCAATATGTGGACATTATTAGCGTCATCCAAACTTTGCTTTCAATATCAAATTCTATGTAATAAAAACTAAATTATCTAAATGTCAGTTATAATGTATCGCTCCGATATAATAATATTCCTCTTTTCCTACCGAATCTTGACCAGAAATATAAATGTGTGCGTGCGCAATTTATGCAAGGTTTTATGGGTGAATTTACAAGGGAAGTTTTTTGTGTCTAAAACGCATGTAATGAAAAGGAAATCTCAACTTCCCTCCATTATTAATTCAGTGTAGTCAGAAGACGTCTTACTTGCTAGTCTGTAAGGACTTTTCGATAAATTGCCATTGTGCATCTGCTTGGAGTGAGTTGAGAGGTCCCTCAAGGGCCTTGTCCACACGGTCATCTGTATTGCCACATAGCTGGACACTGTCCATCATCACAAAGCCAACAGAGAAGCCAGCCAGTGTGAACTCTTTGTAGTAATAGTAATCAGGAAAATTCCTGACACACAAGCAAAGTGGAGGACATGGATTAGATCAAGTGGATTACTCTATAAAAAAAGAAAGTGGTAATTTGATACTTGATACCTACCACATATAAATGAATTGAAAATGCATTTTAAAAAAAAGAAGTGAACACAATTTACATGTACATGACAGTACATGTTACCCACCAAAAACGTTTTGTGTGTGACATTTTGAGAGTGCATTTTTTCCAGTGATTTTTTTTTCTTTTATGCTGTTTGCATTATGAAACTGTTTTAGCTTTAGTGTATTTTCTACAGCTTTGGATATCATTATCAATGAACGAATTAGATCAATTTAAATGTTAAACATTATTTTGGTAACATTTTACCCTGTTTGCAATACTATTCAATTGTGCCTTTTTTTTATTTACTACAAGAAAAAAGTGTGATGATCTGTTAAGTGCTATCTCAGGTTCTTCTTTAGTTCATTTTAGTCTTCCAATAACATGTAGCCATTTCTAAAGAAAAAGAAAGTTTTCTGTGCACTTGAATGTATTTTAATGCTTACACTTTGGTTGGCATTTCTGTGGAATGGGCTTAAACCCGAACCTGAAAGAATGACTGCTACACATTAGGTCTGCATGTGTGCAAGACATCATCTCCTGTTATGAAATTCTGTTCTTACCTACCATTAACAAACTTTGCATAAAACGAACACACTTGAATTCAGGATAATTTGTATGTGTTTGTGTGTATGAGGTGGGGATTAAGATACATAAGGTACCTTCTTTCTCTAATGTGTGTTCAATCACTATTAAAACTTACCATCTTTTAGAAATCTTGGAGTATTCAATTTGAGCAGAAACATTGCCATTATGATCGTGGTTGCCAGCAATTAGGTACCAGGGGACATACAATGACTTGTCTGTGTAAATTGACTCAAATGTTCTCTGGGAAGAAAAAGTAAATAATAATTTTCAAAGTTCTTTTCTTTAAAGGTGCATTGCCTGTTGCATCGACACAACAATAAAGAATGTAATGCCCTACGCACCATTTCATCTAGACATTCATAATGTTAAAAAGATCACAAATCAACACAACATTACATACATACAATAGTATTACAGTTTAGAATGTCTATGAGTAACTAAAATTGTCTGTGATTATGATATGCACTCGGTTAAGATGTTTACATGGCTCTTTAAAATAGTTAAATTTCAAACGAATACAAATATTAAAGCGCAAATTACGAATTTCAGTTACACAATTTACATACAATGATAAAGATGATTGATTTCATACAAAAATTCAAAGTTTTCCAAGTACGCACATTGAATCTGAAGTCATTCACGTCAGTGACCCCATCAAAGTAAAAGTTGTCTCCAAGGGACAGGATATATTGGGGAGCATAGACGCTAGCTAATTTTCCCATTTCCTTGGCAGTGCAGCGCTCAAAGTAGGTAGAGTATGGCTCGAAGTCAATCCCTCCCATGTCTCCAAGTATAACAAATCTGAGACTGTCCACGGCATGGCTCCCTGACAAATGAAATGAAGAATAACTTGATGGCACATGATAATGAAAAGATATATATAGAACAAGCAAAAGACACAGACAAGGAAAGTAGAAGTAGTAGAGAAAAACCTTGATTTACATTTTACTTTCATGAAATTCATAAACAACAGAATCCAATGAAAGACCCTAAATATATATTGCCTTTGCTTAGAATTTGCCAAACTTTGCGAAATTTATGTTGATCAAAACTGAACGTGTACAATGGTAGTACTAGTAGTAATACTAGATCGTCTTCTTCAGTAAAGTCGCAGCCTAAGACTTGAGGATCAATGTGACTGGGTGCTTGGCGCTTCAGCAACCTAAAATTTAAATAAAAAAGGCTGTATTTTGTTGCATCTCAATTTCACTTCACTTATGATTATAGTGTATTGGGCAAAGTATTCTGAAGTCGGATGGTATCAGTAAAGAATGAATAAGGTAGGTGTCTGCAAATTGTTTAGTTTATAACTTAAAGTTTTCTCCCATGCCCCATGTCTGAAGTAGAGAGATCTGTAAAACCACCGGACCAAAAATATATGACAATTTACACACAAAAATACCTGTATTAGAATGACTTGTGTCGGCTTATTTTAAAACATTATTTTCAATGATTAATTTCATCAAATTATCATGTTTTTCTGCCACTCTCCTTTATTTTACCCCCACTTACTTTTTGCCTCGGAACCATTTATTTTGTTCCTTTTTCTTGTTCCACTTCCAGGGCAATGGAAACGGAATGGTAAGTAGAATGATGCATATATGTATCTAGATCTACATCTATAAGAACTTTCTTTCCCAATAAGCCCAATTGTATTCTGCCGCTGTGTATACTCATTCTATGCGCCATCAATTCAGAACTTTACACCGAGCTAGATATTAATAATCCGCTGACTTCTCATATTCATATTATTAGACTAGCAGGGTTTCCCTGTTCTACGAACAGGAGTGGACTACATGTGTTTGCTTGCTATTTCTAACCCGGCGGAAAATCGGGCGTCACCTCTCGATACCGGCGAGACCACGGCAGTAGGAAACCCGGCGGAAAATAGACACGGCAAAGTATTCTCCGCCCGGCGGAAAATACTCACTCCCATTTCTAAAACTGTAACACCCCTCCTCCCACCATCTTTTGACTCTCCTCATTTAGGCCTAGAACTACAATTTTAAGATGGTGGACTAGTAAACAATAGTAGACGACGATCCAACGCTAGACTTTACTTTTACCTAGAGGACTATGACTAGATCTAGAAATCTAGCTCTACTCTAGATAGATTCTAATATTTCTAATGAGTAGATCTAATCCTTAAATCTTCTGTGTGTGTGTTTGTGGGTTTTTTAAATTTTGTTTGTTTGTTATTTTTGTTTTGTTTGTTGTGATCTCTGATCTTACCTGAATAGAGAAGGGAAAAGGCAAAGAGGCATTGAACAAGAACATTTTTTAGTCTCATCATCTTGGTAGTCTCTGGATCTTCTGGTTGTTCTTCTCCGGTATTATCCTTCCTGGTGTAGAGTCTTCTCTCTTATGTTCTTCTCACACCACAGGCGGGGATCGATCACGCGATCTCTTGCTTGGTCACCAACCAGTCCACAGATCTAGATCTAGATCTAGCCTAGTATTTTCAACTTCACCAGATCGTCATTTGTTTTTGTTGTGGTCTATTTTGAACTTCGGTCTGTACTCCGTGACTCGTGACTGTGATTGTGATTGTTGTGACACTTGTGACCCCTAGATCTAGGTCAGAGGTTGAGACGACTTCTTTTCCGGAGTAGGCGTCGCGTTGCGAATGTAAACAACACTGGCCCGGTTTTACTTTCGACTTCGACATCGGCCTACATGTTGGCCAATAAAATGTATCTTAGAGTATTTTGATGTAGATAGATCATCATAGATGTATACACACCTTCGTAGATTCCTTACGAAGTCACAAAAACGGCCCCACTTGAACCCTTTGGCCGACAAGTTGGTGTGAACTGGGTGCCGTTTAGTGCCGTGACTCGACCTTGACATATAAATGGTTGAGGCCCTTGTGGGCCAGTTCATCATTCCAAATGTTCACGAGGATATACAGGCATTGATTATACATGTAGGCCTAGGCTACAGCATTTAAAAAATAATCAACTGACTGACTGTTACTGGTCACACAGAATGACTGACCAGCCCTATGTCACAAAGTAGCTAATAATAATGCACACTATGAATGAATGTAACAAGACAGAAAAGGACACTGACACTGTTTGAATTTGAAGTACAGGGAGGAATTATTTATTCATTCTTCACATTGCGGTTTAGACAACATACGCTGTAGGGAGTAGAAAATACAGTCAAACCTCGTTATACCGCCAACTTTGGGACCGAGAGAAAGTTTGGCGGTATAACTGGGTCTGTGTTAACAGTATGGGAATATTGTGCATCTATCTTGGGAGGTGGTTGAATGTTAGCAGTGAGTGTTTTTGTTAGTGTGTCTTACATATATCAGCTACTAGGAGTAGGAGGTCTTGTAGTGGGCTAAGATTGTTGTTTAAAAAAAAAAAATTGTATCTTGTTAGTGAATCTTTTGCCTTAAGGCAAGTTCTTTTTCCGGCTACCGCCATTATGAGTGCTATCAATTCTTGGTCTTCGGTGCTATCGTTCGAAATGCCATATGCTCAGTGTGTAGTGTGTATTTAGATCAAGGCCAAAACCAACAATGTGGTGGTGCATAATAAATTATGCTTTTGCACTGACTTTACCATCCTCCCCTTCCCCCACCTTGCATCCACCCCTCCCTTGCCTGCCCATCAGTGCAAGCTCGATAGGCCTAGCGACAGGTGAACGAGACATCTTGGCTGGCCGACCAGCGATCAGTTGCAGCGCTGCACGGCGGAGAGAGAGAGAGGAGACAGAGAGGGGGAGAGGGAGAGAGAGAGAGGGGGGACTTGAATGACAGGATGGCGGTATAACAAATCATTTTTAATTGAGTTTAAGAAAGAGCGTGAAACGCGGCCTGTTGAGTTGGTGGTAGGCGGACAACGAGGTGGCATTGAAACGAATCATTTTATAATAGAATTTATAGTTTTGTCCTTGTTTATGGGCAAATGGCAGGCGATATTCAAGGTTGGCGGTGTAAGTATAATGGGGGGCGGTATAACGAGGTTTGACTGTGCATACATGTAAGTTCACAGCAGAAGTTTTAAAAGAAGGCTTTGTCATAGATAGGCTTTCCTTGAAAAATCTTGTATAGAGAGTACAATATCATGACTTGCCTTCATTGGATAACTTAAAGAACTCACCCTGAATGGGCTTGTTCCAACATAAAATTATGAATTATTGTGATACACTGTTACTTTGTAGATCCACTATTTGCTAATAAAATTACACATGAGGGTACTTGTTTGATAAAATGGTAAAGGGTTTTATATGTGTTGAAACGATTACATGTTGAAACATCATTAATTCAGTAAATATTTCTAGTAAAAAGACTAAAAGGTGGAATTGAAGGGACAAGAAATGAAAGACACAAAAATGTACCGGGTATTAAAACAAAAGAAAACCGAGCCATGAACCTGAACAAAAAATGAACAGGATGTATAGGTAACAAAATGCAATTGGTCAGTCAGTCATTCATTAGTCAGTCAGTCAGCAAGTCAGTCTATTTTACCTTGTCATACACCTTCACATTGGGAAGTGTCACAGCAATAATATTATGATGTACATGTATGTCATTAAGTCCAATGCATGCACCATCAATCTCTGCATTGTTTGGTACAGACTTCACTCTACACTCTTCACTAGACAACAAGGCCCACATGTTGTGTTTGCCTTGTCATGCCTATGTTTTGTATTCACCTTTAATGTGTATGGCGCTTAAAGCCCATTGGAATGGGGATTCAGCGCAGAACAAATAATCTCCATTATGATTAAACAAAGAGTGTGTGAACCTATGGACAAGTCTGTGGCTATAAATATATATATGTCATGTGTTGCCTTAAACCATGCCATGCCCCAAACAGAGAGAACATGATAAAATAAAGGAAAATGATGGGATAGCGGGTTGATTCAGTCATATTATGGAATTGGAAGGCAGCTTAAAACTTGGGATAGGATAGTGATGGTTTTCAGCCACATTCAACACAAAGATATCAACATCAGTTCTAGTTCTATGGTTACAATTTGTTAGTATAAAAAACACTTGAGCACATTTGGGCCATACATCAAAGGAAGTTGCACACCAAGAGTCACTTATCTAAATAAATATTGTAAAGTATATATGTTATTGGATAAAAGTAAAAGTAAGTTACAGGTCTAGAAAGCAATATAAAAGTATTGCCAATGGGCAAGACTGTTCAAGTACTAACACGTACATATATTATGCAGTTTGCAACAGTGTAATATTCATGTATTCACCCTTCATAAATGCATCTATATGAACTTGTATGCTTATTGTCTTTTTATTTTGTTTTTAATTTTTTAATTTTCTTTATCTTTCTTTCTTTCTTCCTTTTTTTGTTTCTTCTCCCTTTGACTCGTGAAGTTTTGTGTGTATGTTTATTTGATTGTTTATCTGTTTAGTTGTCCGTCTGATTGGTTGATTGTATGAAATGTCATGTGTAGATTTTGTATATTATTCTCCCTTAATCTAATGACTAAGGGAAGTGGTCGTTTTCATTTTCTTGTATTACATGCACATTGTGTTGTGAACAAACAAAAGTTGAAAATAAAAAAATGTAAAAAAAAACACACAAAAAACCCTCCAGTGTAATATTCGATTTGTATGTATATGCCATCACCTGAAGAAAAAACCCAGCTAAAAAACAAAAACTAAGACTAAGAATAAAATTCCATTTTGTTAAAGAAAGTGTACAATAATATTGCAGTTTCATTATGCAAATTTAAGTGGTGATTTGTGAATATAAGATTGTCACAATGAAACTGTTCTTGGACCACAATAATAACTCTTTGAGTCCATATGTATAACCTGAGCAGGCTGTAAATGTGTTTCTGTTTGGTACAACATTCCTCGGCAAGGTTTGGGAAGCATTATATTGATTAAGTCGATAAAGTGACAAATCAATAATTACAAATAATTTATTCCTCAATCAATTTGAAGATCAAGACCAAGACAAAAAGAACCCACAGGGTCTAAACAAAACCCAGGGATGGACATTTGATATAATAGAATTTTCAACAATATATGGAACATTGTCCAAGAATAAATTCAACAACAACAAGAATGTGAGAAGAAACCTGAGTAGTAAGTAAAGTCGCAGCTCAAAATGCCAGGAAAAAACGTAGTTGTTACAAAAATGAAATTGAAGATCTTTCTTATCCAGCATTGGAAAAATTACCAGCACAACACACAGAATATGTTGGTCATAAAAAGTTACGTTATAAAAGAACTTGCAGGTTAGTACAGTAGAGGACTACAACATTCAAACAATTTCTTTGAAAAGACTGCGTAGGTCATCTGATGTTGCAATAGTTCATCATATCGATCTATAACATTGAAAGACTGAATTTGTCATCATTACATAATACTAGCTAAAGCAATAAGTGTAGGGCCTGCATAAAATATAATTACATGTACACTAAAAAATAAAAAATCCTGTTGAATGCAATTGCAATACATTACAATGATTTCAGTTCATTCACAATGTCCTTCAGGGCAGTATAAATTTCAGATTTAAAAAATAAATATAGACATAGCCTATTTAGAAAGCTGTACGATACCATGTCTACATTGAAAAACTTAACTACTTGTAATTGTAACCTTCCGATCATAATTGGATCAGCACACTTCATTGAGTGGAAGTAAAGTCTCATTCTCTTCTTTCACAGAGGGTAGATCTCTGAGGTCAGTGAGAGACGCTGCGTAGGGGTCTTTCACCTTTGCCACCTGGAAACGGCTCGCTTTCGGCATCATCAGCTTCAGACGTGATCTTTGCATCTGCGCTTCAAGGGGGATGAATCGGTGGATGGTGAAGTAGGCGTTTTCATCTGGGGTCTTCTCCTGTGTCACAAGCACCGGTGCCGCACTCATGGGAGGCCGTAGCCGTAAGGCGTTCTCTTCAGTACTAGAACTAGGACTAGTGTCTGGGACAGAGCTGACAGTCCGGTAAGCTCTCTCTACAGTCTGCTCCTCCTCTTGCTCATCATGGCGGGTGGACTGGAACATCAGACACAGTTTGAGTTTGTTTTAGTTTAAATTTGACACCCCTAGCAATACTTTTTAGAGCACATAAGAGGTGGGACCTACGTTTTAACGTCTGTCTCCAATAGGACCCTTGGTGACCAAAGTCATCAACCAAACGTGTTAATAACCATTAGACCACTACACACCCACAGTTAAGCTGATTTGTTTTTTAAATGGTATGGACAACAAAGAAAAAGAAAGTTGAATTGGCATGACACTATCTGCTACTGAAAATTCTATCAAATCTTAGTATTAGCCCATTCCAATCTGTCACTGTTTTGAATATGAAACTCAAAGATGTATTCAATCTGCTAATGTTAGAAATAAAAGAGAGAAGATCAAAACAAATAAAATAAGATTAATAAATAAGAATAAAACATTAATTCCAATTCCTACAGAATCATAGACTACATGTTGTAGGATTGATAATTCAAAGTGAGATATTGATTGCATGCAGTGTTTTGAAAAGAAGCCAGATAATTCTACATGTGGCTGGTTAACAGCAGAAAACAAAATAAAACAAACACATCATTTATTTTCTTCTTAAGATAGCAGTAGAAGACTGACCCATCTCTTTGGCTTTGTGGGCATCTGTTCATAGATGGCTTGCACATCTGGGCTGCTTTCAACTTCCTGGACACAGCAAAGCAAACAAAAAAGTGGGGAGAAAAATAATCACAAAAATAATATATATTTAGCTTATACAGTATTCAACTAAAGTAAAGATGGCATTTATATATATCGCTTTTCCTCCGGAGAGCTCAAAGCGCTTTACATCTATTACTCCCCCGACTGGCTACTACTAACGCATACAACACATTACACATCACAAACATTGAACACAAGTACGGGCCACCTGTGAGGTGCAGAAACATGCCTATAACTATAACTGGGTACCCCTTGTACACCTGGGTGGGGTGAGGAAATGGTGGTAGAAAAAACTTTCTCAAGGGTTTATGGAACTCGAACCCGAGGTTGCTGGATCCCAAGTCCGGCAGACTACCGACTGAGTCAATCCGCCACTACAGAGCAGCTGAGGAATACCTCAACATTCCATTACATGGCATTGGGCCAAAGAACAAGAAGAAGAATGAGGAGGATTACTTACTTATAAACAGTGAACCCCATAACCACATGACCGCCTATGTGTAAATAACCAATTTACTTGTTCTTGTTCATTGCTATAAAAGCAAAGGATGTGTCTATTTCAGTCTTGTTATTATACTTTCTTGCTTTACTATCAAACCAAGGTTTAGATCGATCAACAAATACACTAGATCTGATTCTAGATATAGATTCTTTGTCTAATAGTAGACCTAGAGGTTGCCGAACTCTGTTCAACTCTAAACACTTCCTTCACCATTTTACATAACGGAAGTTTAGTTAAAGTAATGGATGGTCTGTTCAATGCGATGAGCATGTTTTCGAGGCCGAAAGCATCACATGGTATCCTGTGCCGCCCATTCTCATTTATTTAGCATATATGTTATTATATAATATTATTTCTTTGGACTTGACATCCAACACTTACGAAACGACCTGATGCAGTCTGGAACAATCTCAACGTTCTGGACAGTATTAGTAATAGTATTAGTGTTTTTCCTGAAAGGGGCCCACACCAACATACTAGCAAGATCTTTCACCATCTTATATTTTCACAGTGCTTTTTCGTCATACTGTATGGTATGACGAATAAGTAGTAGGCCCTTGTCCGTCATACATATGACGATGAGATCAGTTTGGTAAGTGCTAAAGGATGGGGGATTTTCCCTTAGAGAGTTTTGTTTGACAGGTCCTCCTATGTTGACATTTAGGATGCCCCAAATAGGGGTGTGAGGTCAAACTTCACAGGCAAGTTACAACATCATACATTAATTACATCAACAGTAGGAGTCAAATTTGTCAAAGGAGTCCGACCTACGCGTGATTGGGTTTGGTTCCATCTTGTCTGTGATTGGCTTAGAATGCCCATCTCGTGGTATGACAAATAAGGGTGCCTTTAATTTTATTGGGTACCTTTGTACACCTCTGTGAGGTGAGAAATGTTTATTCGTTACATGAGTACACCTGGTGTTGGATGAGATTGTAATCCAAAATCCAAACCATCTCTTCATGCTCACTAGGATTCTAACATGGGGCATCTGAATTAACTAAACAAATTAAAAAAAAACCACTCTTGATCTTCACTTGTTCTTTCTCCAATACATAGTCAGAAAAACAGGAGTATTACAAGAATAAAGAACATCATCAATGAGTCAATCACTTCATCCTTGTTGTTGTTGTTGTTGTTGTTGTTGTTGTTGTTGTTGCGATCAGGCACAAGGTATGAGCTATTCGCTCTTCAAGT
>JAUELK010258314.1:4589-16281 GCA_031471215.1 Gastropteron pacificum | reverse complement strand
AGTAGTTGAGTGTGTTTGTGAGTGAGCGCCCCCCCCCCCCCTACACACACACATACACTTCTCAGTGAGTACAAGGCATAGTAGTAGTAGGCGAGTGAATATCCCCCTCTCCGGCCTTATCACGGCAGTCCGGGATGGTGGTAGTGGTAGTGGTATCACTATCGCCACCCCTGCAGCTCGGACCGTCATTAGCAGAGTTATTTTAGATTCAGTTCGCGCTCGTTTCCCTTATCGTTGACGCTGGTTAGTTCATGTATTATCATCAGCGCTGGGCCTAATGGATTCGCCTTTGGATCCGAGATGAGACTGGTCATTGGTTACAGGTGCATTTAATGACGACCGAAGTGGACGGCCGTTGACAGAACTCCTCGCCTCTTTATCTCGCCAGCGCCGTGAGAGCCTGAAGTGCCATGGGTGAGGTCTGGGGAAGATGGCCGCTGCCTGGGACAGAACTGGCCGCTGTTATTGTTATAGAGTATCTCTATCATAAGGACTGCTGGGTGTTAGTGTTAGAAGTAGTAGTGCAGTATAGTAGTAGTAGAGAATCTCTATACTATAAAGACTGGTCTCTGTTAGTAGTTAGAGTTAGATTATCTCTATGGGCCTGGCCAATAGGCTGTGGCACGACTCCCTGCCAGGCACCTGAGGACTTCGGTCAGTATGAACTCATTACTGACCCACTCTGACCCTTGGTCTGTATAGTGGGCTTCTCAAGAATTGAATAATCCTGTGATGGTGTTTCTCTTCTACTTCTCTGGGCATTTCACTTAAAATTGTTGTTCAATTATTATAATAATACGTAATTAGTTGAATTTCAATCGACATTATCTACTAACTACCAGAAGACCCGTTGCAGCTTCGCTTGCAAAAGATTAAATGAGCACATAGATAAGATGAGATAGTGAACGTGAAACTGAAAGGGCCCTGCTTTGAATTCCGTCTTTGTCTATTCGTTGCTCGACCATAGATTGTGAGTTAGGCTATCGTCATCGTAGACATTTCCGGAAAGACAAATATTTAATTTTGCACCGGTGTTCGAAGCGGAAATGAACGTTTTGGGCAGTCATATCGCGTGTTTATTCGACTACGTTGAGCTGAGGGTTGCCTCGTTTAAAACAGGATCGTATTTTGGCCTAGTAACAATTAAACCATTTGCATCAAAGAGTCACTAATCTGGGCAGTGCACTGCAAGATATTTAGACCTAATGAACGGCGCATTTTCTTCAGATTCGGCAGTAAAGTGTCACTGTAGACGAACTCGATGGGTCTAAAATATAAGATCAGATGATGGCCGCGCCAATGCTTTCTAAGAATAAAACCTACTTCCTTGATAACACAGAAGCCCTCAGACAACAAACCGGAACATGATATTGATAGTTGAAAATCTTTCGTTGAAATCAAAAAGGCGGAATGGCCAAATCCAGACGCTGTCACCCTGTCATCAGTTTTATTGTTTACAAATTGTTTTGAAATGGTTACTTATTACTAATTACAAAAAGCAGACCGAAAGAAGAACTTCGGTGAAAACCGCATCCATGTTGGTGCAGTATTAACGGCGAAGATCTGCTTTGAAGTTCAACAGTTTGCCTAATATATATATAGATGTAATGTAACTTGTTCTTGAGTAGATGTATTCGCCTCCTAAGAATATGTGTCCAGAGCTACTACTAATAATACCGGTAATAACGTAGTAGAGTAATAATAATGATCAAATAATAGCCGATTTATATAGCGCCTTTTCACTTTGAGCTAAATGCGCTTTACTGCATATTATTACCCCAACAGAGCTGTTTCATTGCAAAGCCATCTCAACCTCCTGGGAGGCATATTGGCACACATACCAACATTCTGACAATATCTTTCATTGTCTGTAGTCGGGTACCCATTTTACACCTGGATCGAACCCCGCACCTTTGACTCATGAGGCCAACGCTCTGACCACTTCACCACCATGCGTATGATGAGTGTGGTTAAAATTGTGTTTCAGTTTCAAGACAAAGGAAGGTACTTTGCCAAAATAGGTACCAGTACGTTGCCAGCAGAAACTTTAGTGGTTACCTAACTACTGTTGTACATGTATTTGTATTTCTACAGAACATACCACCATTCAAGTTAAAAACAGAGTCAGTGGAACATACCATTTAAGGTACAAGTACAAGACAATATAGTCAGTGTTTTCAGTAAGGCATTTATTTATTCACATCCAAAAAGACATGACGACATTGGATATTCAAACCCCATCCCCAAAAGTACATCATAAAATGGGGACAAACCAGTCATTTATTAACAAATACATAACTTTGGTCAATGTTCCCTTTTTCCCTTCAAAGTTTGAAATCTTCCAAAAGGTTTTCTTGCGTAAATTTCAATATACAAATCAGGACTGTACCATTGATAAGATTTTAAGAAATGAAGACTGTTTCAGTATAAATTATACATGTAAAAAGTAAACAGAAAACCTGTACCATCCCCTCCCATTTTGACAAAATGAACCACTTGCAGTTCAAACAAACTAATACTATACTATATGAATGGTCTTAGCTCACAGCATAGTCAATCTATTTTCATTATATTCATACAGTTTTCATCAGTACAGATCTATTAAAGATTCAAATGCTATATAGTAAAGTCTTCTGTATAACTGTATACATGTACTAACTTAATATGATGAACAACAATCTACATGCATCCCTAATTTCAAGCAGCGTGCTAATGCCCCATTCAACACAGGGTGTAACTATGCAATCGTGTATTTATTAATTCATGTGGTATTCAAATATTGTGGAAGCTTTCAAAATCAATATATTATTATTATTACATGCAGTAGAAATGTTTAAGTAAAAGTAAAACTCTATTAAATCAAACTACTTATTATACAGAGCTCTCTCAATTTCAACAATGAAGTTTAAAGAATTAAAAGTAAACATTATTCATGCAAAATCTCAAGCACCGATCTAGACCCTTCCCAGCCGTACATAAATATATAGCATTAATTAATCTGACGACCTTGATGATATCTGTCCCTCACTGAGGTTACACTTTCTCGAATCTAGAACAAATTGGGAAACTGGATAAAAATCTTTGTGGTGAAGTAAACATGTAATGACTGAACACACAGGAGTGGATCAGTGGAACACACAGGTGGATCAGTAAGGTGGGGATCTTGGCAGATCAAAGCAATCTTTCGACGGATCAATTTTCATTTTCAATGACGACAATGTCATACATAATGTAAGAAATGAACACTGGATTCAATAAACTGTACACATGTACACCATGCAACATCACAACAAAAATAAAAATGTATTACATGCATTCATTCTCAAATTTGCCGTAATTTCTAAAATTAAAAAGTGTTGCTATAACTGTAAGTAAGTTTAAAAGAGTACATAGCTATTGTTGACACAGCTTGAAATCTTGGGACTTCCTTTTAAAATTCAAAATGCTGGCTCTTCTACAGGGTTCATGCTGGAGAACAAATTCAACGACTCTTCCATGACCAGGTTATAATAATAATAATAACATCATTTACATAGCACTTTACCCCCACAAAGTTTGTTTTTCCATGACCAGGTTACGTCGAAATTTAGAGATAAAAGCAGATAAATATCAAGCTGACTGAATAGCAGAATACGTATCTCTAAAAAGTGAACGAACATCATGGAGAAAAAAGAAAAATGCGTCAGTGAAATCTTCTATGATTTCATGTTGCCAACTTCTGCAGAGAACATTAGGGAGTGGGCTACTGTCACATTGTTATGTCAGTACTGTAAAAAAAGAAAGAAAAGAAGGCCACTAGCCTCCTAGTACTAGTAATAAATATTTTTAAAACTGACAGTTGCTACTTCCTAACTGATCAACATTTTTGTCTGCACAACATGCTGACAAAACGCCATATTAGCACTTGTAGGCCTATATCTTGATCCAGCTACCAACACGTTGACTAGGTTTGCATTGGGTGGGTGTTCCCCGAACTTTCCATGACCAATTTGTTTTTCCATGACTGCATAAACCCTGCAAAGTAACACATTTCTGACACTCTAAAAACTGCACCAATCAACAGGGGAATACAATAAAATATCATTTGTTACAAAAATCACAACAAAATAATGGTAAACTAAACTACAGACAAAGGCAAAAGCATACTCTAGTTTGGGAATGCCAAGTATTGAAAGAAAATATTTACAAACATGCACATATCACATACAGAACAGCATAAAAGTATTTCAGCATCCTCATTTCAACTGGATGCCCTGTACAATGTCAATACTACGACTCATATTTCTTAAAAAATATACTCTAAAAGCTGTATACTAGTAGTACAGAAAACAATGGGTATATACAGTATACATTTGTTGTTGTTCCACAACGGCTGAACCCTGGAGTAAGATGGTGGGTCCTGATAATCTAAGTAGTTGATTGTATCTCAAACATTGAGAGGATTATTTACATTCAAATCCTGACGTTGACATGAAGAAACAGAGACAACCTTTAAACTGCAGAAGAGATGGCACTTCACAGTAAGGGTTATTATTCAGCATTTTCTAAATTTGGTGGACACAAAATAAAATGTTTAAATGGATTGACTGAAAGGAAACATTCATGTTCCACATACACAATACAGTGATTCTGTCTGATGAAAGTAAAGCAAAAAGTAAAAAAGTGAAGATGGCATTTATATAGCGCTTTTCCCTCAAAGCGCTTTACGATCTATCCCCCCCCTGTGAGGCACAGAAACATGCATATAGCCGGGTACCCCTTTTACACCTGGGTGGGGTGAGGAAATGGTGGTAAAAAAAACTTTCCCAAGGGTTTACGGAACTCGCCCCAGTCTTTGGCGTTTTCTTGGAGAAGCTGTGTCAACTGATTTATGGTTGCGTAGGTTTGTCCAGTCCTAAGAGCTGGCCAGTCGTGCCTTCATCTCCTCGCCCACCACAGCAAACAACGCGGTCAGATGTTGGTGGAGGTTCATCAGGTCCGGGGTGCTCACATTCTTCAAGCCTGCCCGCTGGCTCTCCAATACAGCCTTGCTCACACAGGACAGCATCACGCCGCCGCCATCTTCACCTTTCTTCTTCTTGTCTTCCGGAACCACAGACACCTTGACGCTGGCGTCTTCCTTTCTCTCCACTTCACACTCCTTGGGCTCTGGTTCTTTTCTTGTATCCTGCTGGGTGCTCGGTTCTTCCCCGGTAAGCTCAGGGTCGCTGTGGCTGAAGTCAAGTTTCTTCTGTGGGCATGGCGGAGGTCCTATGCCTAGGTCGGGGTCTTTGAACAGAAGGTAGAGTAACATAGGGTTGTCTTTAGATATATGGCATGAGGCATTCTGATCATGGGTTGCTACTGGTCTTTATTGGTGAGCCATTCCGAGCTTGAAACAAAAGCCTAAATCTGTTCATATTTCTGAGCACAACTGAAACAATGTTATCCAAATTATCTTACCCCATTGATGCTGTTGTTGTTGCAATTCTCTGCCGTGGAGTTATTCACTCTTATCGGCCAAGCCAGTCTTATGTATTAGTATGTCAGTCTGAGCTGATTTACCCCACTGATGCAATATTGAATTGTTGATATCATAGCCAAAATATGGAACTGAATGCTCAGAAAAAGAAAAGAAAAGATTTAAATGAATTTGTGGTAGTGTGCCTCTGTACAAAGCAATGAAATGACTCACCACTAAATTCTCTCTTCAAAGGACGATAAATAATACAATAAAAAGTAAATTCATTCTAACTATGCCAAACATAGATAGTAAAGTGGACAAAAACAAGAGGGGACACAGGAAGGCCTATAGTCCTCTACTACTACTAAGGAAACAAAAGAAATAGCATCATTAGTGAAACTTAGAGAAGTATAAGAAAGTAAAATGTATTTTACAGGCTACTAACGCATACAACACATAGCACATCACAAACATTGTACACAAGTACAGGCAGTCTGTGAGGTGCAGAAGCGTGCCTATAGCCGGGTGCCCCTTTTACACCTGGGTGGGGTGAGGCAATGGTGGTAAAAAAACCTTTCCCAAGGGTTTACGGAACTCGCCTCATTGAGTCCGGCACGCTAGCGACTGAGCTAATCCACCACACAGGTCGTAAACTTTTAAAAACCCAAGCCAGCATCTCCCATGAGCTACCTTTGATTGGGGACAGGTCGTCCAGGTCATCCACTGCTGAGCTGGCGATCTTGATGCCTTCATCAGCAATGCTGGACGGTGTCACTTCTGGAGAACAAAGGATGAGATCATGTTTACAGGATACAATAGAAAAGATTCCGGTGTGTACATTTCATTCAACCATATTCTATCAGAATTTTTTTTATTTCAGCACTTTCTAAACACTTTCAACATAAGAAAGGTACTCTATAAAATGAAGACATTTTTTTAGAAGTAAAAGGTACATATGAACATTACTATTGTTCCATTTAAAGTATTGTAGAGAACTTCTTTAATGTATTATTTGAAATGGATTTTGTTCTTTCAAGATAATTAGGAGTTTGAGCAGTTTGTGAATGTTGTGAATCCGTACCATGGCTCAGGGTGGCCCCCTTGGATGGTGTACCCTCAAGTCTGGCCGCACCGTGTTGGGCCGTGTAGGCAGCCAACACAGAGCGCACCGTGTCCACCTTAGGTGCGCGCACTGGGAGCATGTTCACTTGCACCTCTGTCAAGGCACACAGGTCACCAATGGTGTGCAAGTTTCGTCCCTTCATCAGCTGACACAGGCCTCGATACCTGAAGGGAGTTCAATAAAACATGGGGGTGAAAATGTCAGAAAATGTCATCCATTGATCCACCAAGACCCTGAAGTATAATTTGACCATGGTTCTTGCTACTAAAGTAAATACTTTAAATAATATATTACACTATAGCGCTCATCCCTCAGTCGGCTCTGAGCGCTTTACTATGACACTGTTCGTCACTCATTCACACAACATCAATCAATTAGAACACAATAAAAGTACAGTAGATAATTACGACATCGCAGCTTTTGTAAAGTAAAAAAGGGTCTACTCTACACGTTGGTTGGCTTAGTACTTGCTGCGGTTCGCAATTCGACCGTATTAATAAGGAAAAAACAAGACTTTTCGGTGTCGAAACGTACTGAAAGAAGGTCTATCAGCGGGCGGAAATGTTTATTCAATACCCTAGAGTACTGTTCTCTATCTGCTGAGTGTTTGCTCACCACAAGGAGGAAGTCAGCTGAGGTAAGATGGAGTCTAGAGGCGTGCTACAGGCCAGCAGGTCAGAGAAGATTGGCCGAGTGTCGTCTAACTGGGACTCTGGGGTGGACTTGTACGACAGCTGGGGGCTGGGGCTGGGGGGCTGGCGGGAGGCACGCGACAAGCTGGCCTCCTGGGGAGTAAGGACAAGGGAGGAAATGAGAAAGATTAAATTCCTGGTCTCGTGCAATAATACTGCCATCATAAATGGACTTATGTAACAAACAAATATATTCTAACTATAATGTCAATGAATTCAGCAGGCAATATAAGTTCTAATGTCGAGATCAGAAAGCTAGAGTAAAAGCGTGAGCTAGAGTGAATTCAAAATGTAATGTCTATTTGTACGTGATTTGTATGCTTTTTGGGATGTCTGTTTGATGGTGCGCCTGCTATGTGTCTGAGTGAATACTTTATCATATATCATTTAAGTCATTGTAATTTTGTTGTGTTCACATGTCATGTTAATACATCCAAAACAAATTTCCATGTTAATGGATCAATAAAGTTCATCTTATCTAAACATTTCAATAGTATTAAAGTATTGAGGAGAATGCTGAAGTGTAACAACACCTCACTAAAACTAAAAAAAACACATAATTTTGCGTTTAAAAATACGTCATTGAATATGAACACTTTGGAACATGTACTGAACTGTTGTTGTTGTTATCAGGCACACGGTACGAGTTATTCACTCTTCAATCAAAAAGACCTACAGAGCCAAGGCAGCCTAGCTCTGCAACCGGAGACCCTTCAAATTGGCCCCTTGTTCATGCAATTGTACAATGCAGTCACAAGAACCCTCCAGACCAGGAACATGTACTCAAAAGGAAATGTAACCACCAACCTTTCTCAGAGAACTCTCCAGTTTCCTCCTGTAACCGGGTGAGCGGCCGATATACTGAGGAACAAAAATTGTGACGTGAATAGAAGCAACAAAAAGACAACTTACCTTAATCAAAAACAATTTTGAATGATTCCGATTCTTTATAGAAAGAAAATTGACTTAAAAGAACATGCATGCAACAACAATGTCCTCTCGACAAAATGCACCAGTGCTTCAAGAAAAATGTTTTTTTTTAAATGAAGATGGCATTTCTATAGCGATTTTCCTCCGGAGAGCTCAGAGCGATTTACATCTATTACTCCCCCCACAGGCTACAAACGCATACAACACATAAACATTGAACACAAGTACAGAGAGAGGAGGACAGTCAAAAAGATGGTGTTTGAATTTTCGTAGGGGAAATTGCATTGAGGTTGAGGTGCTAGTTCAGTGGAATGCGACCAGTCCTGAGCCTGAAGATGGTGGAGCAGTCTCTTCTTGTGAGGTGGTTAATTGTCTTTAGGATTTGGGTTGTACAAACTCGTGCTGTGAAAACTCACCTTGGCAAAGGATCTCCGGCTGGGACTGGACTGGGAGGTCAGAGGTGAGGCCAGGCTCTCGCTGTGATACTTCTCCCTCACTGGGCTCTCACCACTCACCACGGGGTCGGCAAACGACACTCTGCAGGACTGAAATACACACACAAGGTAGATAATGAAAATGAAACCCAACCATAACCCCCTCGTCCCCCCAAAAAAATAATGGCTGAGAGGCGCTGCTCTGTGGCGACTGCGTGTTGGCTTCAGTGAAAAGCAGAGCTCATAACACTACGGCATATTTCCTTGAGAAGGTATAAAGAAAGTTCATACAATACAAAAAAAATTCTTCTTGTGCACTTACTTACAGTATATAATATGTCATATCATAAAAGACAGTTTCTTGCTATCTTTTAGGCCCTCACTTCTCAGTCCATTCCACATGCAAAAGCACAACGAAGAAAGTTTCTTCTTATCTAAAAAAAACCAGGTGTTTCGCATTTTACATCAATAGAAGAACAAATTGAAAAATAAAAAGGAAAAAAATAAAATAATGACAATGATTACAACTAAACAGGATGATGCACACATTTCAGCTCTGCTTATTGTTCCAAAAGATGTTATACTTGACCTACCGGTACTACAGATTCTAAAGTGGCATTAGGTGAACAACTAGCAGTACTCCCACCATTTTGTCTATGCACTAAAGAGTAAAAAGTAACCTCGTGTGTCTGGACTAACCTTTGGGGTGGGCGCCAGGTCAGCTTCCATCTTCTTGAGTATGCTGGAGCTGGGAGAGCGGCCGGGGGACCAGTCGTACAAAGCCAGGGACTTCTTGTCAGACAGCAGGCTGCTCACTTTGGGGGACAGCTGAGACTTCTCAGTGCTCAGCCTAGACACAACTGGACTAGAGACGTCAACAGTCACACCAGTGACATCGGCAGTCACACCAGTGACATTGGCGGTCACACCAGTGACGACACAATCACCAGCCAAGGTCTCGTTGGACTCCTGTCCTGCTGCACCAGACTTGTCATCAGCTTCTGGTTCAGACTTTTCAACCTCATCGACAGTCAAATCAATGTCGTCTCCCTTTGACTTTGTAGTATCACTTTGTTCCATTTTGTCCTCATTCTCTGTGGCTGCCTTCGACTCGTCGTCCTCTCCACTCTGACCGGTGGTCACATCTGAGTGGACGGAAGGCTCAGCCACTGACTGCTGGCCAGCCTGCAGGTGGTCCTGAGAGATCTCCATGGGGCTGTCATCAGACTCCAGCTCCTGCTGGGGGCCTGGTGGAGCTTCCTCTGACAAAACCATCTGTTCCTCTGCATCATCTTGAACTTCAGATTCTGAGTTGTTCTCCATTTCAGATTCTGAGTTCTTGTTGTCCATCTCAGATTCTGAGTTCTTGTTGACCATCTCAGATTCTGAGTTCTTGTTGACCATCTCAGATTCTGAGTTCTTGTTGACCATCTCAGATTCTGAGTTCTTGTTCTCCATCTGAGATTCCGAGTTCTTGTTGTCCATCTCAGATTCTGAGTTCTTGTTTTCCATCTCGGATTCCACTACTACAGCAGGCTCTTCAGGGATTCCAACATTGGCAGTGGCCTCCATATTGTTAGAGTCAGACGAAGATTTCAAACTATCATGTTCAGAGCTGGCCTGGTTCTTTTCTTGCGAAGTCTCGACACACTCAACACGATTTCCTTGCTCTGTGTCTTGTAAGATGTCCTCAGATTTCGATTCATTCAAAGGTTCTTGTGGTTTGAGATTTGGCTCCTGGGACTTCAAAGTAGACAGTGGTAGGTAATCATCGTCTTCAAAACTCGTGTTCAATTTAAGACAGGATTCATGCAATGTTTTCCCCACTACCACCTCTGAGTTCTCTTGGTGTTCTTTGGAAGTAGAAGTGTGGTGCTCCTCCTCAGGTGAACCGCTGACTTGTTCTACGATTTCTCCCGACAAAGCCAATCCACACTGCTCTGCCTCCTGCCCACTGCTTGGATTGTCTTGACTCAGCTTCTTCATCTTCTTCGGAGGTACTTGACAGGGAGACGGTACGCTGGCGGGTTTACTTCTCATCCTCAGCTGATGCCTGGTCTTTGTGGATCTAGTTCTGGATGGGGATGGAGATGGAGAGTGCTTTCTTTTCATCGCCTGCTTCCTCTCTGGCGTACTGCTGAGCTGAGAAGACACATCAGAGGAGTCAGGATTGGTCACACCCTTGTCTAAGATCTGTGCATCCTGAAGTAGATCTCTGCGCTGTAGGGACTTCTTTGCCCTGGCAGGTGACAAGTGTTTGGCGGCGCTGGCACGAGATCTCTTCATGCTGCTGTGACGTCGCTGTGGGGTGAGGCCTTGGGGGGACTTCATGTCTGGAGTGACTTCACCGAGCACATCCAGAGGAAGCTCCTTCTTTGGAGAGTCCACCATGTCTGCAAGATTTCTCTCTTCTGGCTGCGACTCTTTCACGATGTTAGAGACAGAGTCTACAGCTGTCTGGGAGATCTCTTTCTCCTTCTGTTCAGATGTTTTAGAGGAGGTATCCATAGATTTGGACCGCTTGTGATCACTAGTGCTGGAATCCGTGCAGGTATCTCTGCTAGGCTTACCCCGAGAGGCTCTTCGTGGTCGTTTGACTGGCGAGTATTTCTTTGGTGTGGCAAGTTTCCTCTTATTGGTGTGGGTGTTTTCCACCTCAAGGGTTGGCTTTGACAAGTGGAGGCCAGAATCTGAACCAGAACTAGCCTTGTCAAACACTTCGTCGGAGCCAGTGCTTGTTTTGATACTTTCCTCACTATCTGACTTATAGGGTACACTTCCATCTGACTTCTTTGTTTGTGAACCAAGTGTGGACACCTGCTCCATGAAAAACTGGCTGTGCTCAGTCAAGGAAATGGAAGATGACGATTTCTCCTCCTCAACTGCAGCCTTCACTTTGGGATTGGCTGTTTCCTTGTTATTGTCTTCTCCTTCCATCAATTGAGAAAAGCCAAACATGGAATGTTCATCCTCATTCACAACAGATGGCTTTGACTCTTTGCTCTGGGCTTCAAAACCCTGGGACGAAGGCAACTCAGTGTCAGCTTTTTCTTGCGACTCTCCTGTTTGC
>JAUELK010258313.1:0-26511 GCA_031471215.1 Gastropteron pacificum | reverse complement strand
ATCTGGTGTGTGCATTTTAATAATATCCTCAAGAGCATTGGAGACTGAGTCACATTGCGCGATTGCAAAAGTCCTCTTAATCGAGGCTGCAGTCATACATGGAAGGAGAAGAAGATGAGCCGTTCTGTGAACCTTGTGAGCAACTGCGCTACTGTACAGTCAATGCCGCTTGTTGGACGTAAGGAAATGGTATCTTCTTCTTCCTTTACGATTCGGTAAAAAACAAACTGATGTTTGGAAATGGGATTGAGTAACAAGAAATGAATAAACTTAGAGACAGCTTGAATCAAAGTGACCCAGACTTGTGCTGTCTTTATTTCTCTCATTCTCTCTCTCTCTCTCTCTCTCTCTCTCTGTCTCTCTCTCTGTCTCCCCCCCCCCTCTCTCTCTCTTTTTAAATTATTGTAGAACTAACCTACTGCATTGTAGGCCTACATTTTAAAATGAGGATTTTTAATGATCATCACAATTTTGAAGATGACTTGGCCTAGATCTACATGTATGTGGTTTTTCTTTTCTTTCTGGTCTTGCAGTTGGAACTTTCAAGATGCGAGAATACAGTGTTCTTGACTCCACCATTGATGCAGCCATCAGGCATGGATATAGATCTATTGGTACATTATTAAGTTATATAGTAGTTACATATGTAATAACAGTGTTTTTTAAGATGATTGTGCCATGGCCAAACTGTTAACTTGTAAACTTGTTTGGTTTCTATGTGCTAACTTTAGACAGTTATAATACTCCCTGTATGTATGGGGGACTCTGGTCATGGGTCATGTGGGTAGTTTATATGGCTATTCATCTCTGTTGCAGCGGTGACGGACATCCATACATAGGTCCCGTCTCCTACTTTACCTTATTAAACTCAGATCTATTAAAACTAGGCATATTTCTTCATATAAGAACCCAAAACTTTAGCGCATCTCTACGCGCCCATCTTATATACAACAGTCATATAATACTTAATTGAAATTCATAGTCCTCTTATATTGCTGTTATTGTGATGAACTGATTAAAGGAAAATAGAGAAAAAAGATGTGCTTTTTTAAAATACACATTTGGTATGTGATATTGATAGGCCTACGTTATTTTGTGATTCTAAAATATCAAAAGTGGGCATTGAAATTTCAATTGAATTTTCACTATTTCCAGACACAGCATCTGTATACAGAAATGAACATCATATTGGACGGATCTTGAAAGATCGACTCTTGCAACACAATCTGCAGAGAAAAGACATTTTCATCACAAGTAAATTGGGTGAGGACTGTTTGTAATGTGAAAGAAAAAGATGCATAGACCTACACTTATGTTCTACTCTTCTCTTTTCCATCTTACCTACTTCTTTCTATAGATTCAAACAAATCGTATTCGACATCATTTTATACATATAACACCTCTTGGATGGCAAGATAGACTATTGTTAGTATGTATACAATACAGTAGTTGTAGTAAGCCTACATGTATCTACTACTGCAAAGTAAAATCCCTGTTTGATTCTTTTATGACTGTTTCCTATTTCACGTTTCTCATGAACAGGGTCTTGGGCACAATCATCAACAATTGTTTTCTACATGTTTCAGTCTCCTACCACACCAAAGCAATGTGCCAAACTGACTAACATTATTTTCGTTTTCGTTAGTTCATTTATATTGTAACCCCAGGTCCCTCTCAACAAGGCAAAGACAAGGCCTTGGTAGCCTTGAAGTCCTCTCTGCAGTGTCTAGAGCTGGACTACTTAGATCTCTACTTAGTCCACTGGCCCGGTACTCAGGGCCTGAAGCCAGAGAACCCTGACAACAAACAGTACCGCAAGGAGACCTGGCTCGCACTGGAGGAAGGCTACAAACAAGGTTGTTCTTCTAGGGCTCATTTCCTCAATGCTTGCATTGCCTTGTTACTTTGATGCATGACATTTCTGCTAACTGGAATTATATAGTGCATTTCCGTATTCTGTTGGGGTAATAATGTGTTCTAAAGCGCTTTGAGCTAGCTGTAGAACAAGAAAAAGCGCTCCGTATATCGGTATTGTTGTTTATCTTCTATGTCAAGCTGAATGTACTGAAGGTTGATCTAGAACAAGGTTGTTCTATGGCTCTTTTTTCTTTCTTTTCAAATACATGGTTTCATGGTTTCGGTTTCATTGCCTAGCAGTTATCCAAAAGCCAGTGCATGTATTTTGTTGAAGACGGAAAGTGTTTGCATTGTAAAGTGCAACGACGTCAATGAAGAAATGATGCTGGCATTTTTTATCAAGCAAATGGATTCTTCTGCCTCGTCCTATAAGGGAAATGCATTGCACATTTACTTCTAAATTATACATGTGATGATGCATGTTACATTTACTACTATGCATACTGAACTTGCATTTTCAAGTGAATCTTCCCTTGTCGAATAATTTGTTTCAGGCCTTGTGAAGTCAATAGGAGTGTCCAATTACACGCAGCATCACCTTGAGGAGCTGTTAACATACTGCACTGTCAAGCCAATGGTTTTACAAGTAAGCCTTCCTTGAAAAATGGACATATATTGAATACAAATCAAAAGTTTGCATGGTTGTTCACCAGTTTTGAAGTACATCTGTTGGAGCGCTGAATATTGCAATTGATATTTGTATTGTATTGTGCTTATTCTGCAAGACTATAAAGGATGTGAGTTCATTTTTCATTTCACTCTGTGTTTAGTATATTAATTTAGTAATTCTTGTCTCTTTCTCTCTCTGGTCTTCTTATTATGTTTAGTATATATGTAAGGCACATTCTGCACGACTTACCTATATCTACCTAAGTTCACAGAGTGCGTAGATCGACAGAATGTGCGTAGCATCTAGGTAGCTGCATAACTAGTAGGTAGAGTGTTTAGCCAACACTAAGTTGTCGACCATGGGGTCACAGGTTCAATCTCACCCTGTGCCAGCTCAAAGTTCGTGTTCACTTTGAGTGTTTTTTCAGCCCCCAGTCTCCTTGATAGGTGGGACCAAGTACCTAGTCTTCTCGGATAAGGACAATAAACTTGAGGTCCTGCGTGCATATTGCGCACGTTAAAGAACCCTTAGCAGTTTTAGATCGATGAAGAGTAGGCCAGTCATGGCCGCTGTACTGGCAAAGTTCAAAATTCAACCCCATCAAAAATGTAACCCCTCGTCCCCCCAAAAACAAAAATGGCTGATAGGCGCTACTCTGTGGAGCTCATAACACTAAGGCAAATTTCCCTGAGAGAGGATGAAGAAAGTGTATACAATTACAATACAATACAATCTATATACTTTTTTGTTTCTTTTACAAAGTGAACATTTAGTGTTATCAAATATTTCTTCTTCTTCTTCTCGATCACTCACTTTGCATCGCTGAGGAATACAATTTTGCTAGATGTGTTTGGGCTGAGTTTGACATGATGCACGCCCTGTAGTATGGCCTCAGCTTCAGCTTTGCAATTTGTGGAGTATTTTCCAGTGGGAAAGGCAAGGTGAGCTTTTTTGTTTCCTGGGAATTTTATTTGCCAACAAAATACCAATTTATTTAGCCATTTCATTTTACTCTTGCAGATTGAGTATCACCCACATCTTGTGCAAAGTTCATTGAAGAAGTTTTGTGAAGATCACAGCATTCACTTTCAAGCCTACTCATCCCTCGGTACATCAGATAAGGAAAACAAAGTAAGTGGTCTCTGTGTTTGAATTCGCTCTGTGTTTTCTTTGTTTTGTTTTTTGTTTTTTCTGTCAAACCACCACACTCCTTAATAAAAAGCTATCTGGAGCTAAGTAGTGCCAGTAAAATAATAGGGATCTTTCACTTTCACAAGCACCTCTAACATAACTTTAACATTAACTAGTAACTAGGCTGAAGATGTTTTAGGAATTCCCTTGTACAGACTTACTAACATACAAGAAGATGTCGGCAGTTCTAAAATTAACAGATATCCGTTTTCTAAGGTTTCTGCTGAATGTCCATATTGTAAAGATAAGATAAGCCAAACTAGCATATCGACAAGTTAGTCTGTTTGTGAGTTAACTTATTGAATCATAGACACAATACATTAAAATACTGGTACATGTAACTTTGTATTGCTAGCTTCATTGTCACAATTGCATTTTCCCCAAGGTAATCACTGACCCTGTGATTGTTGGGTTGGCAGCTAAACTAGGGAAAACTCCTGCTCAAGTCTTGTTGAGATGGGCAGTACAGCAGGATGTTGGTGAGTTTGTTGATATGGATTAACTTTGGCAGATTCTTCTTCTTGTATCATCTCTTTCCAGGTTAACTTGAAATGACACTCCATTGTTAAGTAATTTCATTTCTGTGGAAATTGTACATAGTAGGTTTCCGACCTTACTGCAGAGGGTGGCCTTGGTGTGCCCCTGTTCAGATTATGTCAGAAATATCTGCAATGCCAGTGTTCAGAGCTTGAGACTGGATATCATCTATGCTAGTAAAGACATGTAGACTTTAGGAGATTGTGTGTTGAAAACTAAAGGTCTTGGTGTTGTTGTTGCTTATTCCCTGCCGTGGAGTATTTCTTTCTTGTCGGCCAATGCCAATCTTATGTATTTGTATGACAGTCTGAGCTGGTTGAGGGGTCCATAGAGAATGTTGTGGGTTAAAACTACAGGTATACCGGTATCTCATAAAATGATGTGGCTAGTAAAATATTGGGAGCAACTTAAACTGACATCAATTGAGACAGTTTCCTTGACTTACAGCAGAATCAATGTCTTTGCAATGTCTGCACAGATATTGTCTCAACAAACACTTTTACTCCTGTAGCCTTGGAAAATATTCCATAGTTTCAGAATTCAAAATTCTTTTGTTTTCATATCACATCATAGTGCTTCCTTATTTAACAATCAGTTATATTAATATCACTGTAATAATAATATGCTATCAAAACCTTTTATCCCTAACCTTAATGTACTTAACTTCTACTCATTTTGACATATAAACATTAACATTAACATGCTCAATGTCATAAGATTCAAAACTTTGTTTGGATAGATGCTGATTGATGCATTGGCATGTACTATTTCACTGCCAGTAGGTCACATTATTCATACCAGTCCAACATGGATTTGAGTTTAAGTGAAATTTCCTAGTATCCTACTACTAGTGAGAGCTATCAAAGTCAAAGCTAAGTGTCTTTTATGTCGTTCCACTCTCCCCTCAGGTGTGATTCCCAAGTCAGCTAACCAAGAGCACATTGCATCTAACATAGATATCTTTGATTTCTCACTGTCGCCTGAGGATATGATTGCCATCTCTCAACTTGACAAACAAACACATTACTGTTGGGACCCAAGCAAAGTGTCTTGATAGCACATCATCATCCTATTCCCTTATTGTTGTGATATTATTGTCAGGGTTATTTTTTTGTGATTAAAGATTTATCAGTAGCAAAGACTTCTTCTTAGTTTTATTTTCTATAAGAGATAAAAATGTGTTTGTGTGAAAGACAATGTTTAGAAGTGATGGCCTTCTCACTTCTCACATTACTACAAGTATTCTTGTGTAAAGTAGGTGAACTGCTGTATAAATGTATGAGAAGCAATAGGTACTGTTTTGTTCATTATTCAATGTTTCAACTTAAGCTTAAGGTATTAGTGGTCAAAGGAAATCTGTTTTATGAAGTAGAGCTTTTCAGCTGTAAATGTAAATATTGGGCTTCAGTCCAGACAAGTCTGGTGAAGCCAACTGTTGTCGGCCTCAGAAATTGTCTGTAAAGTAAAATTAACTATCTTATGGAGTGAAAGCAGTCTATTGCAACCATGTGCATCAGTGCTTGGATATGAAAATGTTTATGTACATAAACCAACAAAGACACAACATGGTTCCTCCTTAAGTATTTGTATTTTTTATTCATTTTCTTCAACCACACAAGGTTTCTTGTAAAAATAATATTGGCAAACAAGGTTCAATGCAGCATATGACCACTAGAATTGGAAATGTCCACAATGGAATCAAATGACACATGAAAGAAAAAAGTGGTGAGGGGGGGAGAAAAGGATTGGGTTTCTGGCACATTAAGTGGTCAAAGCATCAAAGAGGAGAGAAATGCAACATCACAGAGGAAACATTCTGATCATGGGGACAAGACAAAGGTTCACACATGTGGACACCTAGATGGATTGAACATTAAGCGCTATGTCAGCCTCAACTACACATTTCTCCATTCAATCATTCTTACCATAAACCTGGTAAGTCAGGGCTTTCATATTTCTGCAGATTTTGAACACAAACTGTTCTGTCAAATTCCCTGTGTCACTTAATTAATGCCAACACAATTTTATCCATGCACATAGAAAAACAAATGTATGATGAAAGAGATGGAATAGCGTTTACCTGATGAACATATTGTTTGCCTGTCAAAGTGTCTTGCTTATAAATAAGAAATCTAGGAAAGAGTCTGTGGGATGTATTCTAAAAGTAAAAAGTATTAGAGCTGTGCATGCAACAAGAGTTACATAAGCCTGTGTCATAATCTGACAACTTTTGAACTGAGTACACCGCATGGAAATGAAGCAGACCCCAAAAGAACCTTGTAGAGTTCAAATCCAGAGTTTAGTGGAAAGTTCGAAGGTTCTTATTCTGTTGCCAGAGCAGGCCAAAGACTAAGTAACTGCCCTTTTAATACTTATGAATCTTTGTGAACTTGAGGTACAAATCATTGCTGATTTCACATAATGTTGCAAGCGACCTTGAAATACACATAAGCTGTGATATGTATGTGAAATCAGTGATGAAATGGCTGACCTCAGGAGATTTCATGAAGTTTTCTAGCAAATGGTATGACACGCTGTTGGAGCAATCCCATTGATATTCCAGATCATGAGTAAATAATGGAAATCATCCTTATACTTATAGTGAGAGAATACCAGGCATGTGCCTGAAATGAGGTTTTGAAAACTGATGACAAGATGTTTTCAGGTATTTTCCGGTTTTTAAGAATACAGAAAATTAGGAAATTATTAATCCACTTTCCATATATCAGTATCAGGCATGGCAACTTACAAAAAATGGAGTTATATGTTTTTAGACTCTTCTCTGCTTTCACCCCTGGAAAATACACACAGCTGACACCCTGATCTTCCTCCAGGTCAATTAATTGTGTTGAGATTAAATAAAGTACTGATACATCGTGTTTATAAGGTAGTGCCAGTTTGAACCACACCATAGATAGACATACTCGAGACATTCTCATTGGTCTTCCCACAACTTAAGTCTATCAACATTCATTGTTTGGGAAAGGTAGAGAAGTAATGAAATTTAGGGGTATAGGACTTCAGGGAGAAGAGGGAAAATAATCAATTAGGTGCAACTTTACATGAGGAGGGGGAGAACAAAATTGCATGAAATTGTATAACTTTGGGAATGTTGCTTATTAAAGAAAAGATTGCTTGGTCACTAAACTCATAACTGTTTGTGTTTTAATCTTGAGGGACAAAAATGTGGTACGGGTTAAACTGTTTAAGTCTCATGGCAAGCAAAATGTTAAAAAGTAAGAGGATACGATATTGTGAAGTCATAAAGAGTAAAACCAGACTATCTACCAACCAATGGCTACAACAAGTACCATCCACGAAGAAATCAATGGGGGAGCTAGCTATGGAGGGACACAAATGTTTAGTAAATAAATGATGGTCCACATATGAGTATGAGCACAAGGGTTTGAGTAGCAATAATAATAGAACTTAATGGTGTAAGAGGGGCACAATACAAAATCACTAGGCAGTCATTAAGGCAACTCATTTCAAGCTTTTGTCTACATGGGGAATAGCTTTGGAAGACCAGTGATGAATGGATGTGGGTGACGGCGCAAGGTAGGGAGTATCTTTGAATATAGTTGGTTCCAATATTCATACAATAAGGCTAACTAATAGTGGAAACAGAAGGTAAACTACAGATAATTTTGTAATAATAAAAGAGGGTAGAACATTGAAACAATATTGTGAGGGTAAGTAAGACACTTGTGAATCCAGTCATAGTTATATGTCTTCCTGGTCAGTGATCTGTTGTTTTTTTTGTAAACCTTTCCAGTACTTATGAGTCCAAAGTTGGTCAAGTGCTTTATAAATAAAAATAATAATAATAGCCGATCTATATAGTGCCTTTTCTCTTCGAGCTCAAAGCGCTTTACATCATATTAATATTATTACCCCGACAGACCTATTTCATTTCAAAGCCATCTCAACCTCCTGGGAGGCATACTGGTAGTGCTGCCGGCGCACATACCAACATTATGACAATATCTTTCACTGTCTATAGTCGAGTACCCATTTTACACCTGGGTGAGAACTATTCTTTATCATTATTTATTTATTAGAAGATTGTATCATAATCAACATCCAGATGAGACAAAATCAAGGCAGTATGTTCTTCTCATTCACTTTGCTCAAATCACACAAGTAGAAATAACTATATGGATTACAAAACTAATGCATTGTATGAGAAGCTGTATTATTTCAATACGCTGACTGATGGAAATTCAAAATAAACATCAGGAGGTGAACATTGCTGATACGACTGGAAATGGCAAACAACCATTGCAGAGGGTAATGTCAAATTAATTCTTAATTGATGAAGACAAAATTTTGGATGATCACGGCTTGGAATTTATTTGTAACCCATTGCTTCTTAACTTAGCCACAGACCTGCCACAACCTCCAGATCAAAAAGAGGAATCAGAGCCTCAAAAAAGAGGAATTTCAGGAAAAAAAAGAGGAATAACTACCAAAAGCGCGAATGCGCAAAAAGGCAATGCCAGAACGCAAAAATAAACTAAAGTTTACAGCTAAATTGATCTAAATCGCATATTATTGCGAAAGAAAAGAAAATGACAAGATCAATCTCCTAGAATCATGTCTACCAATAAATTACTGATATTACTAATTACAGAAAAAGGTCCAGGGCAGTGCCCCACTGGGGGGGTTTAGGGGGGGCACTGCCTTGGACCTTTTTCTGTAATTAGTAATATCAGTAATCTATTGGTAGACATGATTCTAGGGGGGCACGAAGAAGGCCGACTGGTCGGTTGGCAATGAAAACAAAGAAATAGGTGTAGACTTCCGGTCCTAGAAAGGTACTCTTTCGCTTTCACGGTAAATTATATTTTCGCACTTCCGTAAAATCGTGGATCGGGACAGTCGCCACTCCCGACAAAGCGAGAAATGACGGAAAATACGGTATTCACACTAGGCTGTTTTACAAGTACTCGTCACCTCTCGAGATTGCGGAGTCGCGATTAGGCCGATATCAATGATCGGATCGTGATTATTGTTCAACAAATAAAAAACAAGAATCCCAGTCCTCGACGAAACAATACCGAAAAAAGCGCAATTCAAACACCGGTAAGTGTAAAAGCGTAATGACGGTCGTTTTTCGAAAAAAAGCGTAATGATTACGGCTAAACCGTAATGAACGGCAGGTCTGTAGCCATCTTCAAGTATTGATGAAGAACATTTAACCCATTGCTTCTCAACTTAGCCATCTTCAAGTATTGATGAACAACTATCTCATTTTGTTCAGAATTAAGTAACCTGTCTTTAAATGAACAAAGTCTGTAAAACTAGCTATAAAAGAGAAAGCCAGGGTTCATTCTCTTCCAGTACAACAAATTCATCGCTCTACATGACAAGGAATCAGTAAGGCAAGGAACCTTCAGAGTCATCTCTCCACACAGCATTATGTCACGGGATAATTACAACCAGCACGGCAAGAAGAAATATGATGGAGATGATACAAATCACACAGAAGAATCACGCAGGATGGTACACCATCGGGGACAGTATACCTCTACACTCATTAGGGGGATGGAGCTAAATGCAAACAGGGGACAGGTGAGCCGATCAGCTCGCAATGTTGAAGCACCATTGGATTGCTAGTGCTTCTCCAGCTCTTTTTCCTATCAACACATACAGGTGTTACGAGACAAACACAATAGTTTTTCTTTTCAATTTGACAAATTTGGAATTCTCACTCTCTCTCACTTGACAAATTCTCACTCACTCATTCATCACAAGCAGAAATAAGTACACCTCTTGCATGTTGACCAAACACATTTTGGAGAGCAACCCATTGTTCAGAACTACCGTATAAGTGTTGTGTACTTATCTCATTCAAATATAAAACCATGTTAAATACATGTCCTTTAAAGCAGCATCCTTGCACATTCCGACATTCCCATAAGAATACATCATATTTCTACCGCAGTCACACATACACTTGCTCGTAGTGTAGGAAGTTAACAATGCCAGGAGTCAAACTTCTAATGCCCAGCACTATCATCATAGTAACGTACCTCAGTCAAACAAGAGATGTGATCCCCAGGTAATTGAGTGATACATGGCTTTAAGTACCAAACCTGGTGTATTCACTGATATAATCACACCAGTCAATTCTCTCAACACATCAAATGGTATTTAATGCATTTACATCCGGCACTCAAGCTACAAGGGAGAACAAAGTGAAGACCAAAGCTTTCTGAACACTCAAGACTCTATGGACGACTTGGCTATATGTCAATTTACATTTTCAGGGATGTAACTGGGAGATTATGAAAAGTCTGAAAACTGTTGCAGGCATCCCTATCATGGGTCTTGAGACCTCCTTATATCTCACATGTTTTCTTATCCTGTGGATAGGGGCATTTTTTTCTTTCTTTGATTTAAACCCTCCACGTCTGATTTCAGACTTAATGAGAAGACGAGCCTTGTCTGAACACTTGGGTATGTTACCCCTTGTCTGTCGCTGGAAGTGTAACCAGATAATGGCGATGCTAATACTTTGACTACTACTCCATGTACATCCTTGATTTTTGGCACCTAGCATAGTCTTCCACAGAGACCTCAGTGTGAGAACTTGACATACATTTCATTTTCCCCACACAACACATTTTGGAGGCTTTCCAGAAAGACATTTGTGGTTAGACAAAATGATTTCCACATGAACATTTCATTGACCCAGGCTGCACATAGACCTGAGTGGTCGTACAGAGACAAGGTAAACTATCTAATGCTTGAGCACTCTAAATCAAACACTGAGATTGGGGAAAAATATGTGTATAATAACAACAAAAAAAGAAAAAAAAAAAAAATCTTGCTATTGTAAAGTGATCCAAAGATTGAAATGTTGAAATGTTTCCTCATTACCACTGCTTGTACACACTGATACTAAGTTCTCCTTGATTCCACTGCTAGGAAAGATTGGTACAACTGTTCTGTGTCTCACAATTCTGTTACAACACTAGGCATGAATGCTGATTGCATTAAGTGGAAGAGTCAAAGTACACTGATCGGTGTGGGCGGGCAGTCCTCACAATGTCTTGCATCTCATAGTGATCTATGATAATCTCTGTGGCCAGCATGTATCTATACTCCTCAACTCAAAGGAAACTGTGTCTAGTTAAGTAATTGCATTAGGCATTAGGGTATAAACCCAGCTAAACTGAATGTGGACAAGTACTGTTTGATACTGGACTGTACTAATGCCTTGGGTGTTCCATGCATTACTGTCATAACCTATTTTTTTCAACAAAACTAAAGCTGTGTCAGTATTGCAAAACACCCAAAAAATGTTAACGATGCCGCTTAAATAACATAAACAATGATGTATAGAAATGTCTTGGGTCCATGCAGAATGCACACGCTAGTCTAAAAGTGTGGAGAAACACCTCTCAGAGGTGAGTGGTGGCTCTCACTATAGAGTCCAGAGCTCATAACCATGGGTGACACACACACACACATCCTGGAGGAGGTCCAGCCCCTCCCCCAGTGGCTCACACTCATTGGATGCCCAGAGCAGCTCTGGTCTGCTTGATCCTCTCCAGCCTGGTGTGCAGGTGCTTATTCTGGTTCTGCAGGTCCTCCACTTGGCTGGTGGTCTCTCTCAGCTCCTTCTGTAGCTTGCGCTTCTCCTGCTTCAGCTCATCCTCCATGCCTTCAGCACGCTCCGCATCTGTGCGGTACCGCTTCACCTGGGCCTCCAGGCGAGTGACCTGAATACAAGCATTAAATGGTCTTTGAGTACCTGCTATGTATATGATTATGTGTATAAGTGTTATTTATGCACATCTGTCTGCTGTTCTACATTGAATAATCTGCTTACTTCCTGTCAGTTAATAAAGCTTGCTTCTTGCACACATAGATTTTCTTATCAACACAGAAGACCACCTTGTTCTGAGAACCTGAGAACTTTATAACATCACTAATTACAAGGAACTCTTGTCCAAAACCAGCTCTTGCACACAAAATTCAGAACAATCTCTATTAGTTTACATCACAACCACTTACCATTCCTTCTAAGGTAGCAATATCTTGCTCTGCCTTTTGAAGCTTGAACTTGTAGTCATGAATCTGTTTGCTGGCCTCTCCTGAAAGAACAAACAATGTGGGGAAAGATTTAGCTTCATAGACTTTTCCAGCACTCAATTTTCAAACCAGGTAAACCATAATAGGACATAGCAAGGAGAAGCCTCGGCTGAGACTTATCATTAAATTGACAAAATAACAAAAAAAAAAAGCACCACTGCCAACTTGCCATGCTGGTCACTGGGTTCACAGGCTACTGAAGCTAACACTTGGTCCAGATACTCTGCCAAACCTGTAGCTTACCTGACCTACCACTGAGCTGTTGAGAGTGAAGCAGCTACTCAAACAACACTGATTTTTATTCCTCAGGCTTCCAACCCCAGGCATGGGTAGCTCAGAGGCAACAAGAGGGGTTTCTCTACCACTCAGGCCAACACGCTCAGCAACACACACTGAGACAGTGGCACAATGCGCCGCACACATGACTTCGGACACATCACATGCTAACCCTCCCACAACACAAGTCTCAATAGTGACATCAAGCAAACAAACCAAACCTAATTTAATCAAAACTAATCTGGAGAAAGTATAAATTAAGTTTGTCATCAAGTAAATAATTAGTAACTAAACTTGAACCCTTCTATAAGATGAAAGGACATCTTCCATTCCATTTGTAATCAAGGCTTTGATGTGAAATGGATGAAAGAGGCTTGTCACCAGACAAGAATACACTAAAAAGTTAATCATCAAGAAAGCAAATTGAGTTTGAACCCTTCTAATTCTAACCGACGGAGGGCCACCTTTCAATATGTTTGTAATTGTGATATCAATGTGTAATGGAAAAGAATGTGTATCACCAGACAAGGAAACAAAGTCTTAACCCTTCCCAAGTCTGTAGTCAATCTTTTTCTTCTTCTTCGTTCTTGAATGAAGAAAAACAAATGCCATCTCTTCTCTCATTCAAAATCTCTGCGCGGCACAGATATGAAAGCAAACAGTCTATTACATCTGTCACTAGTGCTTCTCTCGTCTACCCTGATTGTCTAGTAATCTGACAATATTCAACAGAACAATCATCTTTTCAATCATAAAACAATCAATATTAAGCTGGGCATTATGCAATAGACAATGCAGCGCAATTCATCACCTGATCCATTCAGGCTTCTGCATAATGGTCTGCTATAATAGCATACAACATAAACAGAAGCAAACAAAACAAAATGCAAAATTACCAAATGCTATGAAATGCTTATTTGCTCAGACTTCCAGAGATATTGGATACAAATGATGTAGTTCATCAAATCAACTGAACGTAGTTGAGTTGATGCATAAATTATTACAATAACTAGGTGTCCATTGCGATAAAGAGATATCATTTGATTCCTTAGAATGAAACTGAAATTCACCATAATCATGAAAGGCTTCTCTTCTTTTTGTTGTTGTCAAAGAAAGAGTTTCCTGAATTGACAGCTTTTGTTCATGTGTAGCAGCATGCATCATTTATTCCTTTTTTCTACTTCTGACAATATTTTGGGTATAAATGTATACAAATGAGAACCAATATGAATTACATTGTTCTCAATGAAATGTAAATGACTTGATGACTTCAGTCGATGTGTCAGAAGATTTGGGAACAAAAGATGGAGCACTCATTTGATTATTTTGTTTCTGTTTGTAGCTTGTTCTTTGCTTGCTTGCTTTTTTGTTCTCCTTTTTGTTGTTGGTTAAAAGAAAAAAGAGAGGAGAAAAGACATTAGAAGCAAAAGATCTTTGGTCAGTTCACTACTCAATCATGCAAGAGAAGCCTAAGACTACATCCATTATGTACATTTCATGTGTACAGATTGATTGTTGATGGAACATTTCCCTTTTCTCCTTTCTTTTTTTGTAAATTACTGAGTTGAACGCAGAGCTTGCAGAGATGGGGAAAATACAATTATATCATTACAAGCTAAACATGTACAATTAAAAATGGGTGGATAAACGGATGATTTATAAGTAAACGTAAAGAGTTTCAAGCCTGTTGGATCAGGCAAAACAGCTATAAAATAAATTGATTTGATTATTATTGAATCAACTATTGTGCAGTTTAAAAACAAACAAGGAAACACTTCTGTGGTTTATTTAATTAAAATCTTCAATCCATTGTGTGGTAGCTAAAATAGAAATGAAAACAAAGTACCAAAAGTAGTTGAATTCAAAGAAAGTACTTTCAGTAGTCACAGAATGTTTGGCACTCCATGCAACGATAAAGAAAGAAACACTGTACGTGTCCAGGGACAATACAAATCTTCTTTGGCCCGAACAGTGAGTTCACCTCTAGAGAAGAGAGATAAGAGCAAGCCTGGTTGAGTCACAACGCGGTCACAAGAGAAGACTGAAGCTTGGCTTTGCCACAGTGACATAAGACGTCACTCATGCAAGCAAACTTAAGCTAACAGAAGTTGTGTGCACACACACTCACACACACACATTCTAGACTCATGGAAGTGTGGTGCTCGTTGAGAACATAAAAACAGAGACTGCAATTGTGTGATGGCTATGTTGGAGTCCCAGAGTTTTGTGTTAACTAAAAAAAGACAGCTCCGTCATTACTGGTGAAGATACGCTGGATCTCCAACAAACACTTCTAGCTGGTGGTGTCAAAGAATTCAGAGACAGAGAAATAAAGAAAAATTATAGGAAAATGAAATGAAACATCTGTCTTCTGTTCTAGAATTGTTTTCAGTTGTCATTCACTTCATGCTTGTTACCTTTTTCGCGCTCAAACATCCCTGAGAAATGTTGCAAGTTATTACAAGCAATGTCCCAGTTAGTCTCAGAGAGCACATTGATGGTAAGGATAGGATGGCATAATCATGGTGGGACTTCGAGGGTTCAGTCAAATAATTCATGTCTCTTGTTTACATTCATAGAGAGGGGCACCTCTTCTTGGAAAGCAAAATGTTGGATTATAAAACAGAAACTGAACCAGCGACAGGAACACAACAAAAACATGAGTAGTAAAAGAAATGGGTGTGATAAAGCAGTCACAGATTATGAGGAAATTAAGAGCAAAAGAAGGCAATTTGATTATGTAAACTGAAAACTCATCTGCCAGTTAGGAAATGAAACAAATAATAATATGCCTTTTAAAAAACAGCTTGCTCCAGCAAAGTCCTTGTAGATTTGAAACATCTATTCATGATCCAAAAATATGTGTTGAAAACTGAAAATGTTTTGGAACAGAAATGCTGTGGAAAAATCCTTCACTAACACACCTCAACTAAATCAAAAGATGATAATGTCTGCAAACTGATGTCAAAACATGTTTCAGAACAACTCCTGTTCATTGAAAGAGGATGAGGAGCATGAATTTGTCAAGAGTGAATTGAACACAGAAACATATCTTGAACTCTGTAGATGTAATCTGTAAACACTCTTGACTTGAGGTTACTATTACTAAGGTGAAAAGAAAAACAGGATTACTGGAACATTGTAAAGTTCTATCCCTCTTGAAAATTAGAAATGTTCTTGACACCTCTTTTATGAATAAGAAGGGGGATTCAACAATTTTTTTAAATCCAGATAAAAACAGAATACATAGTGAAATCTGAAGAAGGAAAAATAAAAATCAGCAGAAATCAGGCCTATCTATACACCCATAACAGGTGATTGAGAAATCAAAGAACAAAACATATCAACATCTAGCAATACCTAAACATGTATTGAAGAGTCCACAAAGAAGAAGAAGAAGAACAACAACATTTATTGACAACTCAAAGTAGAAGATAACATGGAAATACACCAACAATACATTTTCACAATTAAAAACAACACCAACCACAAAATAAAACAAACTGAAGTTTCAATGAACATGTATCAGTAATTGGAAACATAAGAAACCAGCAGTTGATGTATAGAGGGATTTGTACTCACTTTGTATCTCATAGAGCTGCTGCTCTGGGCCATTGCTTTGTGGAAGACTTGATGAATATTCCCCTTTTTTAGAGTTGAACTGGTAATCTTCTATTTCACTTTTCAATGACTTTATCTGTAAAGAAATGATATCAGTATACAATAATAATGTAATAAAGTTATCTGGAAAATGAAACAGTGAGAAGGTGTTGGACTTTCATTGTTATTCTCTCTCAAGGATGAGCAAAGAAATACATTCAAAAGATACCAAAATGTACCAACTATTTGTCAATATGATTATGATGAAACAAGTGAAATGTCTCTATTTCATATATCAAGTATTAGTAGTAGTAGTTTTGTATGTGTTGTGGATGTATAAACTCTTGCCTAATAACTAAAGGAATACTTAGTGTACATTGAAACCCTCCTCCCAAACAAACAACAAAAACAGTTTTTCATTTCCACTCACCTCTTTCCTTAATGATTCCTGTTCTATCATGAACTGTTTGATTTTATCATCTGAAAAGAAAAACGAAATATCATTAAACCATTCATTTGAAAAGATCAGTTATCATGAGTACCATAATAAATCATAATAAACAAATAAATGAAAAACATTGCTGCCCTTTGTTCCACAAGGAATCTAGAGGAATAAGTATGTAAAGGAACAAAACTGAACGTGCCAAGATTGTATGTTTTCAACTTCTTGGTCTCAAATGGGCTTCAATTGATCTCAGAACAATCTTTGACTGCCTTATCGCATTTCAAAATGAAAAGGAAGGATTTACAAACAAACAAGAGATGGGAAAATACATACTTGGTGAACAGAAGAGGTAGTTCTAAAAACATTAAAAAGGTTGCTGAAGTAGTAAAAAAAGAAAAGGCACAAATTCTAAGGATTCTACATAATGAGGTGCAGGAACATGTTCACAGGGAGATCAAGGAGACATGTTGAGGAAGACTACAACAACATATAACACACATATGTTAGAGACCATTGATTGTTTGATGTATTATCTGTACACTGTTACATAGAAGAAGCCAGTATATTTAGTACACTGTGTTACTTTGACACGACAACAATTTCCTGTGTTCAGGGTTTCATGCAGGTTAGTGTCCACTGCTATTCAACTCTCTCGGACAGAGTTACATTGTTCATAATTTAATTACAAACTTTCATCCCAATGACTGTTTCAACATGTATGCAACATAATCAAAAACAGTTCTCTACTCAACTGAAAACTAGCTGAGAAACATTGAGTTGAGGTTTACATCCCTGGCCACCAAATCGGTCACATACGGTGTGGGACCTGAGAATGAATGCCCATCTCTGATAGAAGGGTGTGGATAACCATATAGACTACCCACAAAACCCATGTCCCGAATCTCCCTTGGACCCCGCTTGGAAGGTAACCAGCAAACTCAGCGCGTTAACCTTCAGTCAAGGTGCGGCCTCAGAAGAAGAGGAGTGGGATGCATACAACATAACAGAAACTTTGACCAGTGTAGTAGACGCTAAGTTACAATCTCTCAACAGCATCTGACATGTGGATTGAGTATAATAAAGTTTCTCTACAAAGCCATGTAAACCAAAGTAGTGTCTGCTGAATGTTGTCAATAGTCAATACTCACAGAGTCAAGTAAATCTGTCACTGCCTGTGGTCCAACCACCACTGGAAAAGACCGACTCAAAACAGGGACTTTGCCCCAGGTTGGCACAACTTTTGTGGTCACAAGTGCTCTAAGTCTTTCTTACACAAACATGAAGTGAAAAGGATGAAACCTGGTATTCTCTAACTATTTTGGGGGGTTCTCTTCTCAAGCTTTTTCTATGCAGACTTTGCTGCATGAAGAGATGAGTAATCTGACATACAAAATGAAATGGCAAATATCGTCAACTTGACTCTGTGAATATTGACACACTACTGTACGTATGACTACGGAATCTAACAACAATGTTCATATTTACTCATTTATCAAGTCATGTCCAATACTAATTGACACACCTGCTGGCAATTTTTGAGACATTTTGGCAAATCAACGAGTCAATGCATACAACAACTCACAGAAGTTTATCAACTTGTTTCAGGCAACATATAGGTCAAGGGAAAAAAACAATTTTGAGTTAAACACATTTCGAATGCACAGAGAATACTAAATGGGGAATTTCTCAAACTTTGATTCCCTTGGTACTAATAGCATGCAATATTCTTGCCAGAGTCAAGTTGGACGACTAATGATCAATGAAATGAGCAGCTTTCTATTTTGTTTTTAAAAGAAAACTTTCCTTACTTATTTTACACGTAAATGAGTATTGTGTTTGATTCTCTCACAGACCAAATGGTTGGGTCATGCAATTGAATAACAAGACAAAATTTAACTTCAATGTGTTTATTTGGAATTTGAAACATTCAGGAACATAGTTATGCAAGCATAGGCTATTGAACCGTTAAGACTTATTTGTTGAGACGGTATAAGAAATAATTCATCGCCACCTGATAGAATAAGATTAAAATACATGCCTATCTTTACCCTGTCTTTATATCTCAACACTAAAACTCAACTTACAAAATAATCTGTTGGATATAAGATAATCACAATCACATTAAACCTGAACTGTTCAATCTTTAATTAGTGAAACTGAGACCAGAAACTAAATATCAAAGTATCTAAAGAAAGACTAAACAGATTCATTATAATTATATGACTTGAAGCTTTAATGGTTGAAAGTTAAATACTCAGTTTACAAAAAAAGGATCTAAATATAAATCCAAAGCTTAGAGAAAAAAACGATATGTAAAAACAAAAGGCGGAAGAAAAATGAAAATATGAAGCAATGAGACTTACAACTAGTTTTGAAAAATATTGTCTGATGCACTAACACATCATGTATCAGTTTCTTGAGAATCTCACATCTTCATAGTTCCTTGCCATATAGATTTAAGGATAGCAAGTGTAATTAATTAGAATCTTGCCCTAAATTCCAATACAAAAACATCATCAATGTACAACTTGACTCTGACAAGACAAAGCATGATGCAGTCATTGCTCAAGACATACTTTCACATAATAATAAGCTAGTCAGTGTGAAATACAAAATTAATGTTTCTTATTTAAGTACAAGTATTCCATTTTGAAATAAATTGCAAAAAATGTAAATAGGATATTCTGGATACATGTAAAGAGAGCCATAACGTGGCCTTTCCGTTCATCAATGATTACCATAAATATCATAATAAAAGTGGAATGTAAATGAAGGATATAGACATTTCTTGTTCCTTCTTTGACAAAGAAAGGGAGACCTATAACTATAATGTAACACTTGAGATGTTAGGAGTAAGCATCATTAATGTATGGATACATTTCGAAGAAAACATAGATGTTTTAATCTGACTAAAATCACTATAACAGTAACAGTTGATAGAAGATCGAGATTTATGTCACCCCAGTGGACATCCTAAAGTCACTTCAAAGAACATTTCAGACCAATGACAGGACTATCTAAGCTGTTAAAGAACATTGAGATCTCTATCTTAAGATCAACATTTTAAAAACAAATGCCAAGAACAATGTCAAAAACCATGCAAGGCAAGAAGTACATGTCAATCAATTTTTAAAAACTAAAAGAGAGAGAGAAAATAAAGAAGAAAGGCAAACAAAATTATTGAAATAAAAGCAGTCTAATTAAGAGTGTTTACATAAAACTTATACACATGCAGGAATGTGTCATTTCATATCAAAGTTAACATCAAAATGGGTAGGGTCAAGACACACATGGACGTAGCAAACAACAATTAGCCCTCAAACCAGGAGTCATATGAGAGCATATCAAGAAAAAACCCTTTTCAATGAAAAGTCCATACAAATATGACATTTAATTTGTAAAATATAATTGTGACCTTCAAACAATAACTTGTGTATTTGGAATATCAAGACACTAGAGTACTGGAGAGAGCTGTAGCACACTGCTTTTATGCATAGAAAAAAATATAGACAGAAATCTACATACTACATGATAGACAAAAAGGCACTTTGGCCATAGTGTGGTATGAAAAGCTGCTAGCATGAGAAAGAGAACCATATTTAACATGACAACACTTTGCTGTAGTCATATATTTTTGATCTGCGATTTTGGAACAATGAGACCACGACTGTTAGTTCAGGACAGATACTGATGGCAGGTCAAAGCAACACAGTAACACAGTTGAAAGACGGGCGATGGTCCAAGACGTGGAATGAAACAGTTATGACCAACATAGATTGATTGCAACTAATCACAGGTATGAATACATGTATTGCGTCACATGAATGTCAAATATACATTTTTGTTTAGCTTCGGTATAGAGTATGATTTTCAGAAAATATGCAACAGTAACAGAAACATGAGGGGTTTGTGGGTTGGTGATGATCACAGATCAAAAGAAAAACAAACAAACAAGGAAAGCAAACATATGAACACAAATTTTTCAATAGGCACTGCACTTTGGATATTAGTATATAAGTAAGTAAACATTTGAGATTACTACATCAGATTTCTGTTTTTCTTAGATCTTGGAAATGAAGCTGTCAAATGAATGAGAAAGCAAATGAGATAACATAGACCTTTGTTGAAACAAACATGTTACATGATCAATTCTTCTTTCCCCTTTTCGATATAAAAATATGTTTGCAAATGAATGACATAGTGGTCGAATCATGTAAGAGACATCCACATTGTTCTAGACAGAACTAAGTAAGATATGAGCAGATAATAATGATCACAAAAGTTTGATAATGTTGGAACAATAAATAAAGATTAGGACAAAAGAATAGAAAAAGACCTACACCAACATAACAGACAGTGATGGACAGTGCCATGGCTAAGATAGCATATAAAGCTGATATTAAAAAAAACTTATCACATTGGAATGTATTGGAATGCTTTCAGTATGTTCAACATCTTCAACTTTTTTGTATACAAGAAAGTGTATCTTGTTTGAATTAATTCTTCATAAAATTGTGAACATGATAAACATGATTGTCAGCGATACAAAAAAGCCTGTGTTTAATTGTGTTAACGTAGACATGGACAAAATTACAATAAATCTGAGATGAAAATTTGGAAATGTGGATATTGTGGTGGAACAGAATGGCTCCTAACACAAATTGTAAAAACACAATGGCGTGCAGTAGAAAGCTTTAAAAACAGGTTAGATATACTCTGAAACAGCAATAGAGAAAGTAAAGTAGATAGCACTGATATAAAGTCTAAAAGAATTGCTGTAGTTTTTGAGAGATAGTACCAGCTCAAAATTTAGAGAAAAAAGCTTTATAAATATATTAAATACAATGTTGAAGGCAGATGCCATGTTTAAATAATTTAAACATAAACAAAAATCCATAAAGAGATATCAAAAGGCAAATGCTGATTTAATAATGTGAAAAATGTTTTTAAGGAATGCGATACTGAACACCATGTTTTTTTCATACACTGTATCAGTAAAAGTCTCTTTACTTAAAAACCTTCTTGAAGAATTTGAACTTCTTAGATTTTTTGTGGCTCCCAGATTTATCTTTAATGGACTTATCCAAAGCTCCTTCCAGATCATGAGGCTCTAATGAGGCCTGAGACGCCGACTTATTCCAAGTGCCTTGATCATGAGGCTCCAATGAGGCCTGGGAGCCTGATTTGTCCAAAATGCCTTGGTCCTGAGGCTCTAGTGAAGCCTGCGAGCCTGAAGTCGCATCAACATCTTGATGCTCCAATGATGCCTGGGAGATTGACTTCTCATGATCAAGAGGCTGTAACAAGCTTTGAGATTCTGCTGTTACCATATCTCCCTTATTATTACCGTCAGGCCCTGGTGTTTGAGAAAATATCTGCTCTTGTGGCTCAGAAACAGTCGATTCACCTGACTTAACCTCTATCTCTTTGGGTTTTGGGCTATCTAGAGAAGCCTGAGAGCTTGACCTGCGAGATTTGCGTGGACTGGGTACGGGTTTGACATCCTCGTCTGGGTCTGTGGTTTTGCTGTCACCAGACAGGTCCCCGGGGGCATCCACTTCCTCCAGGACATCATCTATGTCATCAAAGTCATAGTCATCAAGGACACCTCCCTCTGACTCCAGGCTACCACGTCTTTGCAGAACTCGATCTTTACCCATGTCTTCCTCCTCTGCACTATCCGAGGATGGGGAAGTAGGAATCATACCCGTGTCTGATTTCCTCTCTGCTACAGCTTCAGTATTGACTGTTTCCTCAGCATTGCTATCATGAGTGAACAAAGGAGCTGAACACTCTACATCTGAAGCGGATAACTGGTCAATAGGATCTTTATTCTTTGGTGAGGGGATTTCATCCGTTTCCTTACCCTCCTCCATCACATCAACAGGTTCATTTTCTCTACCATCTGACATTCTGTATACATTGGCCGCATCATTAGCATCTTCTTCATCAGACATTCTGGACACCTCATTCACCTTCTTCCCCTCATCTTCATCTGACACTTGGGATTCAGCAGCCAACTCCTTAACCTGTTCTTTATCTGATATTTGTGACTCAATGGATGCAGCCCTAGCCTCTTCTCCATCTGACAATCTGAATTCAGCTGCCACAATCTTTGCTCCTTCCTCATTGGACATTCCTGATTCAGTGGCCACCTTATTAACCTTTTCTTCATCTGGCATTTCAGATTCTGTGGCCGTCTCCTTTGCTTCTTCTCCATTTGACACTTGGGATTCAATGGCAGACTCTTTAACCTCTTCTCCATCAGAAATCTTGACTTCAACCTTCAGATTCTTAGTCTCCTCTCCATCTGGGGCCTTCTCAGGAGATAGTTGAAGCCCTTCTAGATCATCTGCACAGGTCTGCAAGTTGCCCTGAATGGCATCATGCACTTCCTGCAGGATGAGAATGCTTTCATCAGTGCCAGGGGCCAGATCACTACTGTCTTCTGAGATGTGCAAGTCGTCAAGAACTTCACTTGTGGACTCCTGGCTATCTTCCGATTCTTTCTCCTTACTCTCAAAGGAAGATTCATCTTCTTGTACTTCAGAATCATCTTGCTTGCTGCGCTGTTCTGTGGTGTCCTTTTCATCAGTCTGAGACGAGTCTAAACATCTATCCTTCAATGGGCTTGTCTGAATAGAAGGTTCTTCCTCATGTACAGTCGATGCATCCTCAGAGCAGATGGTGGCCTCTTCATCCACTGAACTCCCATCACATTTAGTTTTACGTTCTTTTTCCTCATGGTCATCTGGTGACTCCTTTATATCATCTGTGGTACTCTCACTCTCTGTCACATTCTCTACAAATAAGCTCTGCATGCCTGTGTCACATTCAGTAACAGTGGGTGCCTGCTTTAGTGTCAACACATCATCTACAGAACTACCTTCAGTGGGGTCTAAGGGCAAGCTAAAACATTTATCATCATCTACATCAACAGAAGGGGTAAGACCAATGCTTTCTGCGTCAAAAAATTCATCACCATCATCGGATTCATTCCCACCAGACAGTTCAGTGTGAGGGGTTGGGGAGGTGGAGACCTGACCAGAGGAACAGTCTTGTATGTCCATTACTTCTACTGACGCATTATCAATTTTAGAATGACCTGCATGGTCTAATTGATCCCCCTCTTTAAATTCTGCTTCTGAACCCAAAGTTTCTTTCTCATTACTCAGCCCACTATCCCCCAAAGTGTGACCAGGAAGTGATGTGTTTTTGACCCCTGATTCTTCTCCGTGACTAGTTTCCTCTGGTGATCCCCGGTCTCCATCTCCCTTAGGTTGACTCCCTTCATGCTGACACACAACATGGGTTATCACAGTGCTAGGAGCATGCAAGGCTTCCTGCCCCCCGGGCTGGTCTGGGCCAGTGGGGCAGGAAGCCACAGTCTCCGCCAGAGGGAGGGAGGGTTTAGTACTACAGTGCTTGGGGGTAGCTACGCCACCAGTGGAGTTACGACAGGTACCTAACGTTCCCTCATCGGCATTCTCCAGGAAGCTCTTGGTCTCGGGGGACACCAGGAAAGCACCAGTGGGCAGGGGGCCGTTGCTGCTGGTTCGGGCACCCGCAGACTCTGATGACTGTTTCTCTAGCACAGGCTCCCCATGGGTGTTGGCCATGATCACAAAGCCACTTTCCTGGAAACCACAGCACAAAGAAGGCATTTTTAGAAAAAAGCTCTGTAAATCTTTGTGTATTCCACAATTCCAACAACAATTAAGAGATTACAATACAAGTCATTGAGAAAAAAGCTTTCTCTAGGGGTATTCTAAGTAGCAAAGATTCAAATGTTGAGGGTCATTGGTAAATATGAATGTAAATAGTTGTGTGTAAGACAATGCCATCTGTAGGAGATGACAACAGAAGATGAAAATAGTCATTAATCATGCTCTTGCAGGGACAAAACTACATTGTCAGTATAAAGACAGCTTTGAACAGAATCTTACCTCTATTAATCTGTCTTTGATCTCTAGCTGCTGTTTTAATATACTCAATTCATGCTGCAAACTCTTGAGATCTCTTTTCTGAAAATCACACTCCTGAGGGAAACAAAAACATAAGAAGAGTTCAGTTAGTTCATACAGCTTATACACAAAATACTCATAAGATAGTAAAAGGAAAAAAAACACTAATTTATATGATGTACATAAATGTTACTTTACATAATCTGTAACATATAATGGTCACTTATAAGGTTTAAAATGTAATCCCCATCCAGCATGAGTAGTGAGAAAATGTGCTACACCACTCAAAAGTTCACATATTGTTATTGTATCAACAAAAACATCCTTTGTAGAAACAAAACCCAGGCCAAGAAGAAGAAGAAGAAGAAGAAGAATAAGAATAATCCCTCACCCTGCACTTGTCCTTGTAATCCCGCTGTAGCTCGGTGTAGCCCTCGTCCTGCTCCTCCAGCTGGTCTTTGAGTAGTTCCACCTGGTAGACCAGAGACTGCTTCTCATTGTCCAGCTGGGCACTGGTCATCATGGCACTCTTGTACTTCTCCTCCAACTCACGGATCTCAGCCTGAACAAACCAACGCACAATTAGAATAGATAGCATTCACAAGGCACACTACTTTAATACCACTTTCACCCCAACAGACCTAGTAACCGTCAGATTTCAGCAATACAAACACATCCATGCAAGATGAGAGACCTCTTTCATGATAGATAGCATTTATTTATGTCAGGCTGTACCCCATTCCACAGCAAGCTTACAACTCTATGTAGCCACTGTAACAACTCATGGATCTCAGTCTGAACACATCAATGCATGATTAACACTTTTCTCAATAGACCAAACAGACCAGATAAAAAAAGAATCCCAAATCTGAGCCTCTTCACTCTTAGTTTATAAGCATAGACCGTCTAAAAACAAATATAAAAAATCTGACAAGACTTTTGTCTCTCGATTCACGGGGTATGACTTGTTCAATTTCTACACATGTATACTTGTGACGGGACCTTACACACACACATACAATGGAAATAACAAGTAATATGCTTTAAAAGCACCCCAAAGGACCAGGAAATGCTCTTCAGAAAATCAGTGTATTACAACTATTTCTAAATGAAATAGATTTAAACATTCAAGAGTGATTAGAGATGATGAAGTTCAAATATTTATGCAAGAATAATGTAAAAAAAAAAAAGTTGCTTTGATTGTATACATTATTTAAGTATCACATTCATACTATAATAAAACTGAGTATATATGGAGAGAGAGAGAGGGAAAATGTTCATTCATGATGAAATAGAGAATGAAGATCATTTCAATTAATACACTGTAAACTTTACTAAAAGCTTTTAACTCTTACCAATATAGTCTAATCAAGTTCAACAAAGCAAAACTTAATAACAAACCAATCATCTTTGTGTCAGTACTTTTCATTCCAATGCATGCTAGAATTGACTTATTATGGCTTACTATGAGAGTATACCAAATTAATTGCTATTGACTAGACTTCTTTCATTGTCTGGGTAAAAAAAAGAATGTATTTTCTAATACAACATCTCTGTTGAGAAAATAAAAGGGAGTGTGAGTGAATGATGAGGGGAACTAAAGAGGATAAAAGGGCACAAACAAAACTGTCCTTATTTTTATACAGTTCATTTCACTATTTTCCACCTTAGATAATCTTAGGTTACAACTAGCAGAGTACCCCCCCGGCCCCACCCCCTTATCGCCTCGTTTTACTTAAAATGATTGAGATACTCAAATGATACCACACACCGCCCCCTTCCCTCCTGATAGCGAGCGGAAACCCCCGATATAGCCACCGATGTGTAGCCTCGGCACTTTTAGCACTACTTGCTGAACGCGTGTCCCT